>PVIR01006871.1:0-63653 GCA_004026965.1 Petromus typicus
GGTGTGGAGACCCCCACACCCAGCAGCAACCAGTACCACATACCACAGTGCCGGGCGTGGTGGCTCACGCCTGTAATCCCAGCACTCGGGAGGCAGAGGCAGGAGGATTGTGATGTGAGTTTGAGGCTGAGCTCAGGGCCAGCCTGAACCACAAAGCGAGACCCTGTCTCAAAAAACCTAAAAAAAAAAAAAAAAAAAATGAGAGTAGAAAAACCAAACTGGCCACATACAGAAAATGATGTGTGTATATGTGTACATAAATAAGGTGTCATTTGCATAAGCTCCCGTACTGCTCCCCCTCACTGGCTGCAGGAAAGGAAAGAAGAAGGCAGAGAGAGAGAGAAAGGAGCCCTTGATTTATGACCAAAGACGTGTTATCACTTCCTCCACTGCAAACAAATATAAAATAAACAAAAGGAAAACAAGAGGAGAAAGCACAGAGGCAGGCCCGACTGGACACTGGGTGTCCCTCTTCTTCTCAGGGTGCCCACTGAGGCTGCGGTTTTTTGGCTGCTTGTGGGAAGTAGGTGCCATCTTAACTCTCTCCTCCTTGGCACCCAGGGGTCTCCATCTGTCCCTCCCTGCGTGCAGCCGAGGCCCAGGTGTGCTTCAGTGAGTGCCGAGTCCTGAGGCCCTCTGGCCCTAGGCTGCTTCTCAGGCTGCCCTGGAGTGAGGCTCCCGCCCGCCTGGGCATCTCCAGGAACTGCTCTCCAGGGGAGCCCGACTTCTCCAGCAAGCGATAGACAAGTCCCTTCCGACTGGCCTCACCCTCGACATCTCCCACCCTCTTCTGCCTAACTAGATGTGTCCTTCACTTCACACCCTCAGAGCTCCTACCTCTGACACTTTCCTTCCATTACAGCTGCCCCCAAACCCCCATTTCCCCCAAACTCTAGTCATTTCTCTCTGTCTCAGCTTCGTGATGTCTTTTTCTCCCATTCATCCTGCACAACCCTATTCACATGTCTTCTCCTCCAGGAAGTCTGCTGTAGTCCTTGCAACAAGCTGGTTCCCCTCTCTCTTTTGAGTCTCCCATTTCTCTCCCATGATGCACTGGGAGTGGCACACATGAGGTGTCAGTTTATTAACCTCTACAAATTAACACTGCATTTTTTCAGATGAGGAAACTGAGGTCCAAAAAGAGAAAGCAACCTGCCCAGGCTCACCTCCATCATGCAGATTCCTCCCATGCTGTCTCTGCTGCTTGTATTTGTGGGCCTCATGGATACCCTTCAGGTATAACATCTTTCACCTCCCCCATCCTGGAAGGGCTGAACCTTGAAAGGAGGAAAAGAACATCCATGCTTTCTAGGGGACAGTAGATCCACCCAAGGGGACAGCCCCAGGCTCTGGCATTGGGGTACACACAGCCAGCAACTCCCAACCCCTGCTCTAGGGGGCTTGCAGCCCTTTGAGGACCTTGCACTTAAAAAGCAGACACCAGAATCGCAGAGCTAAATCCCCAGCTCCCTTTGGCCTTTCTCAGGAGAACATGTCCCACCTCAGGGCAGGGACAGCTGGTTGTCACTGGGCAGGGTTGGAGGAAATTGCCCAGAGACAAGGGCCCTAAACCCTCCCTAGTACAAAGTGAATTGTAGATTCGCTGACTCCTATCATGGAAAAAGAATGTCCAGGCTTAGTTAGAAAAAGGCATAAAAGACTTCATTGGGAAGAATTATTATATACTCAGAAATAGAGTACTGGCTCTTGAGAAAGAAGTGTGATCTTATTTATATATTTATTTTTTATTTTTTGATATTGGGAATTGAACTCAGGACCCTGCAGGTATGCTTTCTTTTAGAACTTGGAACATTTATGTTTCTCTCAAGGGACTGAAGACCTGTGGCAAAGCTGGCCCATTCTCCAGAAGGGTGTGGGCCCATTTTGCAGGTAGAAGCTCAGTGTAGGTTTTTGGTTTTTTAGAAGTACAATTAAATTATTCTCTGAATTGTCTCACTCTGTTTTTTTTTTTTTTTAACTAGGGTTGGAACCACTGAGCTACATCCCCATCTTTTTTTTTTTTAGACAGGGTCTTGCTTTTGTAGCTCAGGCTAGCCCTGAGTTCAGTATGTAGCCGAGGCTAGCCTCAAACTCACATCAATCCTCCTGCCTTTGCCTCCCAAGTGCTGGGATTACAGGCGGGAGCCACCATGCTCCTCAGTGTGGTATGTGGTTACCTGGGATAGAACCTGGGACTTTGCATTTTCAAGGCAGATGCCGGAACCACTGAGCTAAATCCCCGGCCCCTATTCCCTTTTTATTTTTTATTTTGTTTTATTTTTTAAATCATAAGAGCAGGTTTCTGCTCTTTATTCTCTCAACTAAGCCAGTTTAAGGACTTAGTATTCTTGAAGTACTTCGGATGGGATGAGTCTGGAAAGAAAGGTACCTAAGTTGAGCCAGAGACAAGTGGGTAGCCTAGGGCGACTTCGACTGAGTCCTGGAAGTTGTAGTCTTTTCAAAAGTACAATTTTTAGTTGATTTTCCTTGTCTCCTTTGTATCTTTATTTCCTCTATCCCTACTCAGGGTGGCAGGGGTCTATCGTCTCTCCGGCAGGTCCAGAGTCACTCCATCACACGACGAGGCATCTTCTCGCAAGAAACACCCCTGGACATGGCCCTGGCCTCCTTTGATGACCAGTACGCGGGCTGTGCGGCGGCCATGACAGCTGCCCTCCCGGAACTCAACCACACAGAGTTCCAGGTCAACAAAGTCTATGCAGAAGGCTGGGCACTGGCCAGCAGCCAGTGGCAGGAGCGCCAGGCCTGGGGGCCAGACTGGGGCTTGAGCGCTACCAGGCCGCCCCCGCCGCCCCCTGGCTTCCGGGCAGAGCACGGGGTGGCGCTCCTGGCCTACACCGCCAACACCCCGCTGCACAAGGAGTTCAACGCGGCTGTGCGCGAGGCGGGCCGCTCCCGGGTGCACTACCTCCAGCACTTCTCCTTCAAGACGCTCCACTTCCTGCTCACAGAGGCCCTGCAGCTGCTGGGCGCAGGACAGCGTCCACCCCGGTGCCACCAGGTGTACCGAGGGGTACACGGCCTGCGTTTCCAGCCCGCAGGGCCCGGGGCCACCGTGAGGCTGGGGGGCTTTGCCTCCGCGTCCTTGCAGAACCTCGCAGCCCAGCAGTTCGGACAGGACACGCTCTTTGGCATCTGGACCTGCCTAGGGGCCCCTATCAGAGGCTACTCCTTCTTCCCTGGGGAGGAGGAGGTGTTGATCCCCCCCTTTGAGACCTTCCAGGTGATCAACGCCAGCCGACCGGCCCAGGGCCCTGCTCGCATCTACCTCCGGGCGCTGGGCAAGCGCAGCACGTACAACTGCGAGTACATCAGAGGTGAGGAGGGCACGGAGTGGCCCTGTGTGGCAGGTGGGCTTCCCCACCCAGGCCCAGAGAGTGCACAGGTACGGAAAGCAGACCAGCCTTGCCAGCCCTCCATGTCAGAGGAGGCCCTGACTTCCTGCCCCTGCTGGCTGCATGCTGCAGGACTGGAGAGGGCCCCTGACCAAGGCAGAGGTCTGGACCCGCCTCTCCTCCTGGCTGGAAGCTGGGATGGAATTATTTTCCGGCCACAGTATGACACATAGATTTTTTTTGGCCAAAAATGAATAAGATCCCAACCTGAATTTTCAGGATATCTGTATGAGGCAGATGTTCTGGGCAGAGGGTGTGTGTGTGTGTGTGTGTGTGTGTGTGTGTGTGTGTGTGTGTGTGTGTGTGTGTGTGTGTGTGTGTGTGTGTGTGTGTGTGTGTGTGTGTGTGTGTGTGTGTGTGTGTGTGTGTGTGTGTGTGTGTGTGTGTGTGTGTGTGTGTGTGTGTGTGTGTGTGTGTAAGAGAGAGAGAGGGAGGATCACAGAGCGGTGCCTCTAAGTTCCGGCTCCAGCCATGACCAGTCGTGCTGTCTGCTCCTCCTGTCCATACCCCGGTGTGGAGGAATCGTGACAGTGGCAGGGGTGCTCCTCGGGATTGAATCCAGGGTCTTTGTGCTGAGCTACATCCCAGCCCCTTTCCTTTTTGAAAAAGAGTCTCAACTAAGTTGCTAAATTACCTAGGCTGGGGCCAAACTTGCAATCCTCCTGCCTCAGCCTCCCGTACTGCTGGGATTACAGGCATGTGGTACCACAGTCAGTTTAGGACAGGCCATTCTTCATCTCCAAAGGGCTATTTCTGCTATTTCTGGCAGAATGAAGCTGGTTGGCTGGAACCAGAACCAGGACTAAAGTGAGGTGGCCCAGTGTGGCTTCAGGTCCCATTTGGCTGGCATCAGGGGCCTTTGGGAGCTGACATGGCAGTGAGGACAGGCCAGCAACACAGACCAGCCCTCCTTGGCAGGGGAGGGGGAGAGTGGTGTGGCACCGGGGAGCAGGGGTGGCTGAAAAGGGACCCTAACTTCGCTCGGGCTCCTAACACCCACTGGCTTGGGATCAAGTCAGACAGAGCCACAGAGCACAGTCCCAGCCGAGGGTACAGGACGAGGGGACACGCCAGCTTTCTCTAGACTGAGTCAGAGCATGGCTGCCAGAGCCTCGGGGGACCTTCACCTCTGGACAGCTACTGAGGCTTTGATTCTTCACGGTTTCTTTCCTGCAGACAAGAAGTGCAAGTCTGGGCCCTGCCGTCTGGATGGCTCAGGTAAGGGTGGGGCTCACTCAGATGAGCAGGGTGCTCAGGGGTTGAGCCTTCACTTGGACCACCCCTTTTTTTTTTTTTTTTTTTTTTTTATAGACAGGGTCTCAGTTTGTAGTTCAGGCTGGCCCTGAGCTCACTGTGTAGTCCAGGTGAGTCTCGAACTCACAGCAATCCTCTTGCCTCTGCCTCCCCAGTGCTGGGATTACAGGTGTGACCCACCACGCCTGACACTGTGGTATGTGGTTACCAGGGATAGAACTTGGGACCCTGTGCTTGCAAGGCAGGCACCGGAACCACTGAGCTAAATAAATCCCCAGCCCTGGACCACCATCTTGTAAGGAAGACCATGTCCTAATCAAAGAAGACTCCTCCTTTTTTTTTTTGGTAGCCCAGGCTGGCTTCAACTTGTGGAGATCCTCCTACCTCAGCCTCCTAAGTGCAGAGAGTATAGGCATGTATCACCACATCTACCTCTAAAAGTGAATCCTCTTAACCATGTAGTTGTGGGATTGCTAATTTCTCCCAGAGCGAGTTCACAAGTATAAAGTGGTGATTGGGGGGATAGATCCACAGGCTTCCTAGCTGGTCTGCTCCTCCCTCGCAGCAGGGGGTGCTGTCGGGCCCAGCCTCAGGCCTGTGTTGAGGCTATTCCCACAGTGTCCCCCCTCGGGCTGTGGACCCCACTGTGTCTGTCACTGTTCTCAGGGCTCCTCCACATCTGCCCTTTTTTTTTATTGTGGTACCAGGGATCCAACTAAGGACCTTGGGCCTGTCAAGCAGGAGTGGTGCTACTGAGTCACATCCCTGGCTCCTCACACCTGCCTTTGAAAGCCAACACCAGTCCTCGGGTGAAGGCCTCCACTCTGATCTAAGCTCTACCCTTTCTCTGACAAACCTGTTCCTTCTCTGGGCTTCCCTATTTCCAAATAAGCAAATAGGAGAGGACACCCAGGTCTCTTGCTGGGCCACCACTTCTCCAGGTGGGAACAGGCCACTTCTGGTGAAGAAACAGCCATGACTTTTCTGCCTCCCTCCTCAGGGCTTTGAGGAATGGGCAGGAAGGACCTCAGCCTCCGCCTTGTTCCCCCATCCTCCCTGACGCCGTGGATGCAGAGTTCCACATACTTGGGCCGATAATCCTGCCACGCCCCATAGTGCAGGGCCTGTCATCACCCCATTCTACAGAGCACGGAGACAGGGCGCGAGAGGAGAAGGAACCGGCCCGACACCACACAGCCAGTAGGGGTGGGTGGGTCCCGGGCAGCCTGGCTCTCGGTCCAAACTCTATACCACCAGACCAGGGTGGACCCCACCTCCCTGGACATGGTCTCACTTCATCTGGACTACACTGTCGACTCCGAAGCAGCAGGACAGGGTACAACCCTCCTGACACAGTACAGCCAGAACCAGAGGCAGCGGGGACTCGCCTGGCCCCAGGGTGGACCAGTTAGTGCTGGACCAGAAGCTGAGTCCCCAGCACCCAACTCAGGCCTCTCCTTTGGGTTCCAGCGGAACTTCAGGCACTGGGAAGGTTACGCTGTCTCCCGCCAGTGCACCCAGCATGTCTTCGTGCAGGGCGTGGGCAGAGGAGCCAGGTTCAGCGTCCCTGGGACCCACTCAGGTCACCACTCCGCAACACCCCACTGTGCCTTCTGAGGAGAGGGGGTGAGGCCTGATGGCCTCAGGGTGTCTCTACCTTCCTTCCTGAATGCTTGTTTATTTGTCTCTAGTTATAGTCTGTGTTTCAGTCTTTTTTTGTGTGTGGTACCGGGGATCGAACTCAGCACCTTGCTCTTGCCAGGCAGGTGTGGTGCCGCCGAGCTACATCCGCAGGCCCTGTGCATCAGTCTTTCCAGCTGGTGCTGCCACTCTCCATCTTCAGGTCCTCACTTTGCTCCTCCCTCTCTTCCTCCCCCGTCTTTGTTTTCCCTGCAGCCACACGACCGGGCTCCGGCTGCGCAGTTTGGTTTCTGCTGCTGTCGCTGTGGTTCCTGGAGGCTCTTCCGGCAAGTCCAGACCTGCTCTGATGCATCGCACAGTGAGCATCCTCTCCCACCAACCTGAGGATGATGGCCGAGCTTGTGCTGGGAGCGCAGCTCACTCAGGCCTTCTGTAAACCCCGCCTCAGTGGCCAGACCTCTGGCCGAGACACAGGAAAGTCTGGGGACTGAACCTCGCGCTCTAGGTGTGGGGCTCTCGCTAGACTCAGGAGGACTCTAGGACAGGCAGCCTAGAGGCAAAAGGGACTTTAACTTCTTGGAGGGGAGCTGGGGTGAGGGAGAAGTGGGTCCTGTGATGTGTGTGACGGACGCTTCATACACCCACCTCGAACGGTCCTGGTCACTTAACAGGAAGCCATCTCTGGGTCCTAACCCTGCCTTAGGGTTTCCTCGGGTCCCTACTTCCTGAGGGCAGAGACTAGGTCTGAGGCACAGAGATGACACCAGGAGCCGTTTGTAGTCACAAAGGAACTGATGCCCGTGACTCTCTGTTCAGTGCGCCGGCCCCACCTCTCCATGTCTGTGTGGAATGGGGTGGACCGTGTCTAACTGCAGAGGACAGAGACCAGGAGAAGTGTGGAGAGAAAACTGGGCTTTCTACCAGGATCTTAGTTATTTTTTTAGCGAAGATGTCATTTCAGCTTTGATTCGTAAGTTCCAAGGCTCTTGTCTGTAGAGACGAACTTGGATCCCCGACTTCTACCACCGTGGGGCCTCAGGGGAAGACAGGACATGGGGAGATGCCAAGTGCACTCTTAATTTATTAGGAAGGAGGCTGCGGGGCCAGATGTCTGTACTCCCTCCTGCTCTGGAAAATAGACTATGAATTTCCCTCCATGAGCCCTCAGACAAGACTAAGTCCTTGTAACAGCAGCCCTCTAACAAAACAGAAAAGAAGCGGTCCGTTTCTTTTTTATGTAACTGCACTTCCCTGAGAGCTCTGCCTCTGAGCACAGACATAATTACAGTTTCTCCCGCCGCCATTTTTTTTTTTTTTAAACAGGGTCTTGTTTTGAAGTTCAGGCTGGCCCTGAACTTACTATGTAGCCCAGGCAAGCCTCGAACTCGGAGCAGTCCTCCTGCTTCTGCCTTCCAACTGCTGGGATTATAGGTGTGAGCAACACGCCTGGCATCATAGTGTGTGGTTACCAGGGATTGAACTCGGACCTTGCACTTGCCAGGCAGATGCTGGAACCACTGCGCTAAATCCCCAGCCTTAGTTTCTCCTCTTTTAGGAATTAAGGGAGTAGTTAGGATACGCAGAGAGGAAATCCTTTGTGGATTGTGAAATCAGTAGTGTTGGTCCTGAAGTGAGGGCAGCGATCCCTGCCCCGAGGGGCTGAGGCTGCAGCTGCCCCCCAGCACCAGCTCCAGCCCCTCACAGGGCCTGTACCAGCACCAGGAGGCTCATCACCAGCGCCATGGAGAAGAAGATCCCCAGGAAGAATCGGTCCATCACTCGGGCCAGGCGTTTCCAGTCCTCATGGCAGCGCTGGGCAGCCCGGTGGCTGCGGAAGGTGCTGGCAATGGTGGCTACATGGTGCAGCAGGGCTTCCTGGGAGCAGAGGCATCGTGGCTCGTGGCAAGGGCCTGCTGGGGGGCCGGCTGGGGGCTGGGGGCTGGGGGCTGGCTCTGGGGGCCTGGACTGCCCACAGCGCTCCCCTCTTTCCCGAACACACAGACCCTTTGCCAGGTGCCCCAGCAGGAGGGCGCGAGCCCACGAGGGCACTGGGTGAGCACTGGGACCACAGTAATGCAGGTTCATGATGAGGATGGTTAGTGCCGTTGAGAAAGTGACCATGGTCATGGTGGCCATGTAGTACTTCCCTGCAAGAGACAGACAGCCAGCTGGCCCCAAGACAAATTTCCCTGCCGCCTTCCTCATAAATTGGAGGAGGCGCCCCCAGGAAGCTCTCGGGACTCTTCAGGCTCAAGGAAAGGGGAAGAGCCAAGTTCCTGCCGCTCCTCTTCCCCACGGTGCATTTTTAGATGCTGCCTGGTTCTCACACAGGAGGCTCAAATAATTATGGGCACAACCTGTGCAAATACTGATTCTGTCCTACAACTAGGAGAACGAGGGACTCTATCGGATCGACTTGTGGTGCTGCTCACCTCACATGTCAGATGTACAGCAGAGAGACTTGCATACACTGTGTACATTTTGCTTATGTTTAAAACACTGGGGGCAGGGCTGTGGATTTACACCCGCAATCCCAGCACTCCGGAGGCAGAGGCAGAAGGACTGGCACGAGGTTAAGGCCAGCCCAGGCTACACAGTGAGCTCAATGCCAGCCTGAACTACGCAGCGAGATTCTTACTCGAAACACCAAAAATAAAAATAAAATAAAACGACAGGGGGCCGGGGCACCAATCTCTCTGCATCTAGTCCTGGAGAAAAGCCTGACCCCTGGTGGGCGAGGGCGGCCGGGGCTCACCGATGAGGGGCACGCTCTCGGCCGGCGGCATGCTCTCGGCCAGCAGCAGCTGGAAGACGGTGAGCGCCAGCAGCACGGTGACGCCCAGCGACACCTTCTCGCCCGAGTCTGCGGGCAGGTGGAAGGCGAGCGGCGCGAGCAGCGAGATGAGCACGCAGGGCAGCAGCAGGTTGCACACGTAGGCGGCGGCGCGGCGGCGCAGCAGCAGGGTGAAGGTCACGTCGGGGTAGGGCTCGGAGCAGCAGCCGTAGGTGAGCACGCGGCGCCGCGCGGGGAAGCCCAGCACGCGCCACTCCACGTTCTCCACGAAGTCGGCCAGGCTGGCGGCGGCGCCGCGCGGCCGGACGTCCAGCTGGTGCCCGCCGTGCGTCCACGAGCCGAAGGTGAGGCCGCAGCGCTGCGCGTCGAACGGGAAGGCGGACACGTCCACGCGGCACGAGCTCCGCGTGATGGCCGGCGCGTCCCAGCGCACCGCGCCGTCGTGCAGCACCACCACGTTGGTGCTGGCCGAGGCTGGCGGCTGCGCGTCCGCCCTGCGGGCAGGCAAGATGGAGATCAGCCGGGGCGTAGCCTGGGGGCCACTGAGATCAGGGCGGGCCTCGGGCTGCTGGCGTCCCAGTGGCCCGGGCGGCCATGTTTTGTGCGGAAGTCTAGGAGGGGCAGCACGTGCGGGACTCAGCTGTAGCCCAGGTAGGGTAAAAGGTTCGCAGCAAAAGCACCAGTGCCTCCCCGGGTTGACCATGTGACCTTGGGAGTCGCCTGCATTGCTTAGGCCCGGGAACAGGCACCCGCAGCGCGATGTCTAGGAGACCAGAACTGGTTTGAGTGGCATAAAGGGAAGCTCCAGGTGCTCAGGCCTTGGAGGAAGAAAGACCCTGGGAAGCCTTGAGAGCACACCCTACCTGGAAGGGTGGGTGGAGGGGCCCGAGAGAGGCCCTCATTGCTGCGTCCCAGCAGATGTTCAGCCTGAGTTGGCCCTGGTCAGCCTCACATGGGGTGGCTTGGTGAGGGGAGGCTTAGAAGGGAGAAGTCAGAACCAGAGCAGCCAGGTTAGGGGTCGCAGGGGGCTCAGTGTGGACCTGACAAATCTGCTGGTGGGGGAGGGGACCCCGGTTAGGCCTACTTGTTATAGAGCACAATGTCTGGCCGCCACACAAGACTGCTGGGGATGCGGATGGCATCCAGACCGCCATAGGCATCCGGGTCCCATCGTAGGTAGGCGTCTGTCCACTCCTGCCGGATCCACAGGTACAGGGTCAGCACCTGGTTCCGCTCATCCTGTGGGGCAGGGAGTGGACACCTGCAGTAGCATCTCCTTGCCCTCTGTGCACACTCTCCTGCGCCGGAACCTGACTGTCCGTGTACAGTCTCTTCCCACCCAGGCCGCCCTTACTGTATGGCTTTGGTGAGTTTCTCACCTCACTGGGCCACTGGTTCTTCAGCAGTTATCTGGCAGGGGGTGGGGGAGGGTAAGCCCTGCCTGGTGATTCAGTGACTTCAAGGGTGCAAGGTGTAGAGCACCCAGTGGGTGCCTGACAGTGGGCGACATTCATCCTTGTTAATAACACAGACTCGCTGGGAGGATAGTCCCTGTCTATCACTCCCAGGTCCCTTGACCCAGCTTCGGGTCGGGTTCCTCAGCGCTTCCACCCCAGCCACAACATACCATGTCAATGATCTGCGATAGTGTCACCTCCAGAGTCACGTTCAGAGTCTGGTCTGTGTCGGCCACGGGTCTCAGGGCGCTTGTGTAGTTGGCGAAGAGATCGCGGAAGAGCTTGTGAGCCAGCCTGCCCTCTGCTCCGAAGCATGCTGGAGGGACAGTCAGGTTTGTCCAGTCCCAGCCTGAGCCCTGTCACCCATTCCACTGCCCCACAACTTTTTGCTGCCTGCCCT
This sequence comes from Petromus typicus, assembly GCA_004026965.1. NCBI lineage: Eukaryota > Metazoa > Chordata > Mammalia > Rodentia > Petromuridae > Petromus > Petromus typicus. The sequence goes on from PVIR01006871.1 coordinate 10,963, forward strand.
TTGTCCCTCTAGTTGGGGCTGAATCTCCAGGGATGAATGAATGAGTCCACGGCCGTGAACTTATCTTCTGTAGAGACATTGGCATGTTTCTTCCCTCCCAAGGACCCGGATTCTGCCTGCCCTGCCCCAAAGGCAGGCATTATCCGAGAAGCCCAGGCCTCTGCATTTGTACCCAGATGTCCCAAACCTTACGACCCTGTCCCTTTGGTCTCTCAAGCCTCCTCTTTGGGGAACATTTCCTCTCCTGCAGCCCGATATTGGTTGGTTTATTTTGAGAAGATGTCTTGCTTTTTTGTCCAGGCTGGCCTTAAACTCCCTGGGCTGAAGCTATCTTCCTGTCTCAGCCTCCTAAGTAGCTGAGACCACAAGTGTGACCACAATGCCTGGCATTCCCTCTTCTGAAAATATGCCAGCCTTTCCTTTGTTCCTGATTTAAACATTGTCCTTCCCCATTTCTTTTTTTTTTTAGGGTTTTATTTTTTTGAGACAAGGTCTCGCTTTGTAGTTTAGAACTCACTGTGTAACCCAGGTTAGCACTGAACTCACAGCAGTCCTCCTGCCTCTGCCTCCCAAGTGCTGGGATTACAGGTGTGAGCCACCGCATCTGGCATTGTGGTATATGATACTGAGGATCAAACTCAGGACCTTGTGCTTTCCAGGCAGACAGCAGCACCACTGAACTAAATCCCCAGCCCCTCATTTTTTTTCTTAAGCCAAGTTGTTCTTCTAACTGCCAGATCCATATGTAGTGTTATCCACTGCTTAATTATTTTTTCAAGCATTTTAAGCTCTGTAGTTCCAAAGTACCAATTCATCTCATGTCCCCTGCTTAGAAATTGGCCTTTTCTTTTTCTTTTTTAAGGTTTTTTGAGACAGGGTCTCGCTTTGTGGTTCAGGCTGGCCCTGAGCTCAGCTTCCAACTCACATCACAGCAATCCTCCTGCCTCTGCCTCCCGAGTGCTGGGATTACAGGCGTGAGCCACCATGCCCGGCACTGTGGTATGTGGTACTGGTTGCTGCTGGGCGTGAATCTCCACGCCCAGTATGGTATGTGGTGACCGGGGATCGAACCCGGGTCCCTGCGCTTGCAAGACAGGCGCTGGAACCACTGAGCTAACTCCCCGGCCCCTGCCTTTTCTTTTTCTTTTTGGTCCTGGAGCAGTGTCTGCCATGGATGTCTGGCACAGATCAGGATCAGGCCTGTCACATGCTAAGGATGTGCTCTACCACTGAGCTCTCCACCCACATTCTGAAACTTGCATTTTAGGTTTTGTACTGGGGATTGAAGCCATAAATTTGCAATGAGTTACATCTCTAGCCTTTTTTTTTTCTTTTTTTTTTTTTTGAGACAGGGTCTCGCTTTGTGGTTCAGGCTGGCCCTGAGCTCAGCCTCAAACTCACATCACAGCAATCCTGCTGCCTCTGCCTCCCGAGTGCTGGGATTACAGGCGTGAGCCACCATGCCCGGCACTGTGGTATGTGATACTGGTTGCTGCTGGGGTGAGTCTCCACACCCAGTATGGTATGTGGTCACCGGGGGATCCAACCTGGGCCCTTGCGCTTGCAAGACATGCGCCGGAACCACTGAACTAACTCCCCAGCCCCACATCTCTAGCCCTTTGATTGGTCGATTGATTGACTGATTCTCTTTTGAGGGGGAACTCTCACTGTGTAGTCCATGCTGGCCTTGAACTCAGGATGGTGCTGCTGCCTCAGTGCTCCGAGTGGCGGGATTACACTACCATGCCTGGCTGAGGCTGAAAGATTTTGAGGTAGGATCTTGCTCAGTTAAGCCCCCCAAGTTGGGCTCAAATGTATAATGCTCCTGCCTCAGTCCCCTGAGTAGCTGGGATTACAGATATGTGGCTTGAAACTGCTTCTTATCCGGTGCCCTTTATCTCAGCTATCGGCCCTCCTAGTGATGGCAGGAAATGGGAATTCTTCTCCTTTTATCTTTCTCCCTTTCCCTCCCCCTGCAATCCAATCAGTCTCCAAATCCTGTCAGATTCTCCATTTCCCTCCTGACTCCACTTTCCTGTCCAGCTCAGGCGCCTTCCTTTCCGCCATGGACCACAACAGCAACAGTAGCAGCCTCCACAACTCCGTCTCCCTCAGACTCACTCTTGGTAGATTAAGCTGTTAGACATGCATCTCTGCCAGGCCAGTACCTGCCTACGACTGCTCAGGGCTCCCCTGGCTGAAGGAGAAAGCATTGGCCTGACATTCAAAGCCTTTCACGATTGGCCCCTTTGCGTTTCCAACTTAGAAACTGCTCATCATGGGGTCGGGGATTTAGCTCAATGGTTCTGGCGCCTGTCTTGAAAGCGCAAGGACCCGGGTTCGATCCCCGGTAACCACATACCTGTACTGGTGTGGAGACTCATGCCCATCAGCAACCAGTACCACATACCACAGTGCCAGGCGTGGTGGCTCATGCCTGTAACCCCAGCACTCAGGAGGCAGAGGCAGCAGGATTGCTGTGATGGGTTTGAGGCTGAGCTCAGGGCCAGCCTGAACTACAAAGTGAGACCTTGTCTCAAAAAATCTAAAAAAAAAAAAAAAAAGAAAGAAAGAAATTGCTCATCATGGCACCTACCTCAGCCAGGCAATTGTCTCACCCTCTCCACGACTCTCTCCCACATTCCCCAGATAGAGAGCTTATTCCTAGTACAGTTACTGAAGAGAAAGAGGGAGACATTATGGGAGAGAAGTTTGGAGCCAACAGAAATGACGGCGTTGCTAAAAGAAGCCAGGGCTGATTCATGGAGCTTCATACCTTCAGGGAACAGGAGCAGGAACAGGAGGCTCAGGCAGAGGTGGGTTCGGGGGTCCATGGCTCTGGAGCTGCCAGAGGAGGGGCAGGTCTCCCGGCCAGACCTTGGGCTGTGTCAGGCACAGCTGACAAAGATGGCGCGGATCATACCTGGAAATGAGAAGGGCTGCAATCGCTCATGGGCTCAGCTATTCTGGGAGCCCTGTTGCCCTCTGTTATCTAACCCCACTTTGCGCTGTCCGTTGATGTTAGTACTCTGTCGTTGGCATCTGCTGGTTCTCCTCTGCTGGTCTTTTCGTCCTTCAGCCTTGGCTTCTGCCCTTTCCTGTGCCCTGTCCCCCTCTTTACCTCTCTGTCTCAAGTTCTTCTGTCCGTCCTCCTGTCATGACGTAGGTCTCTGCCTCCCGGCTCTGCCCTTCCTCTCTGCCTCTTCCCCTCTCCCTTTCTCCTGCTGTTTCAGGCCCCCTGATGTTCGTCCTCCACCCCCATACCTGGGCTCAGAGTGAGCCTGCTGCTCTCAGCAGGATGAGAGGCAGGAGGGACTCAAACAGGGCTGAGGACAGGACAGGGCCTCCTGTGGGCCTATTAGTAGCTGAATTTCAGGGCTGGGCCACCTGTGCCATGGGAACCAAGCAGCTGAAATTGACACCTCCGGCTGCTCGGGCCTAAATTATTCAGACTGTAAAGCAGCACCACGCTCAGTTCAGGCCTGTCCTAGAGTACAGGACACCGGTCAGGCTGTGCTGAAGACCTGGCCTTCTGAGTGAGGGCGGGCGCCTGTGGTGGGCACTTTTGTGCCAGCTCTGCCACTGTGGCTGTCCTCCTGGTGAGGGACTGAGCCCATCAGGCTTAGTGCTTCATGCTAACTAGGCTCCCTCCAGGTGGCCCCTAAGGACAGAAGGTGCGGCCACAGCCTTTCTCCAGAGTCTTCACTGTCCTGGCACCTCGGCAACTTCACAATATCCAGACACATGGGCCGTATGGTGTAATCAGCATCACTTTTGTTGCCCGAGCTGTCTGACCTGAGCATGATACTAAAAACTCTGGGTTTCAGTTTTCTGTATCTGGACCTTGGGATTAATAGTGTTTACCTTGAGAATAGTAAAGATGAACTGAGCTAACCAGAGAGCAAGGTTTGTGGTCGGCCAGCCGGCAGGCAGGCAGCAGGGTCCAAGGCATGGTGCCAGTGATTTAGGCTTGCTCCAGGGACACGGAGATTCACAGGTATTTATAGCTCACAAAAGCTTATTTGGATTACTTTTATCCAAGTTGGCCTCACGACAACTACGTAAACCTGTCTTGTAAATGGCTGCATATTTCAACACATCATTCTTGGTTACAAATGTTTGCCATCCTTCCAAATAATTTTGCCATTAAAAAAAATTTTGAAATGAACAAGTTGCATTTTGTGGACACGAAGAAGAAACCCTGCAGGGCAGAGCAGGCTTTCTCCTTTGGCACCAGGCAGCTCTTCTACGTCGGTCCTCCAGCCTCCGCTCGTCTCTTCCTCATTTGAGGGTCCTTGTTCTGGTCTTAAGGAAAAGCTTCTGGCTTCTCGCCATTAAGTATAATGTTGGCAGGGGACTCTTGTAGGTGTTAAATGGGACATTTCCATTAAACTGAGGACATTTCCCTCATTCTGAGTTTGCTGAGACTGTGTAGCACGAAGTGTTGGGCTGAGTGTGGAGTTCCGTTCTGAGGTGATGTGGAATCTCATGTAACCCCTGGAGGGAGATGTCGGGAAGGCGGATGGAGACAGACATGTAGAAGCTAGGTGAGGGGCTGGGGTACAGAAAGAGCAGGGAAGTGGCATCTCCACCACAGCTGAAGTCACAGCCATCGGTTCGATCCCCAGCACCAAAACAGAGACACGCCCTGCTCCTCCAAATGTTTGTGAAGGCTTTGTAGCAACATGAGCAACCACACATGACATCCTGTTAGGTGAAATGTGTATCACCATCAGAACAGAGCTGGAATGGGGACGGGAATATGAATTAGAAAAAGAGGAAAAAAAGCACAAAAGTACAAGCTCGCCAGTCAGGACAGATTTATTTCAAATCTGACCTGGGGGTGGAGGGACTGCTGTGGCACGTAGAACAGACCATTAACTTATATAGGCTGTGAGTTCATGAGGATAAAGGGGGCTGTGAACAGGGAAGGTCCAGGTGGGACTTGGCGGGGAGGGCTCAGTTGTGGAAGGAGTTGTGGTACCTGCCAGGGATAGGGCTTGAGAAAGCACAGGCAGTCAGGGTTGCTGGTAAGAGCAAGGCTAAGAATGAGGGCATTATAAGCTATGGCCATGGGGAAGGGGCCTTATTAACCCCTGATCATACAGCTTTAGCACAGCGGCAGGGAAGAGGCTTACAGTGGCGTCTGGTGAGCCCAGGATGGCAGCCATCAGACTTCTTCAGCCTGGACTTCCCAGCTGGATAGAGCAGCCTGCAGGGGTTCTAGTCCTGTGTCCCCCAGTCACAAACGTGTGATTCTCTGCAATTTCTTTAACTTCTCTGGCTTTGGTTTTCTTCTTTTAAAAAATACAGATAATAATACAAGCTGGATTGTCTTGAATATAAGACAATGGATGTAACACTTCTGAGCAAAAATAAAGTCCAATAAATACTCATTTCCTTAAAAACATTGAAATATTGGGCCGGGGATTTAGCTAAGTGGTTTCAGCATCTAATTCATAAGTGCAAGGTCCCTTCTTCCATCCCAGTAACTACATACAACAATGCTGGGCATGATGACTCACACTGACCACCACTCAGTACTACATTTCACAGTGCAGGGCGTGGTGGCTCATGCCTATAATCCAGCACTCAGGAGGCAGATGCAGGAGGATTGCTATGAGTTCCAGGCTCACCTGGGCTACATAGTGAGCTCAGAGCCAGTCTGAACTACAAAGCGAGATCCTATTCAAAAAACAAAAAATGGAAATATTTCTTATATATTGAGGTGAAAATGTTGAATTGAAAAAAATTTAAGAATTAAAAGTTTTAAAAATTAAATTTCAATAGTTGGGTAATTTTAAGAAGCTGTTATAAAACACTTTATGTATTAAGAATTTATACATATAAATATATAAATATACATAACAGCTAATTTAAAAATGAGATAAGCCACCTACCTGGCAAATACAAAGTTCTGAGTTTGATTCCCACTACTGAAAATAAATAAATAAGTAAATAAATATGAGATTAGCAAAAAGATAAAGGAAAATTGAGGACGGGAGATAGAAGTAAGTTAGATAGATAAAGCAAAGGGCCTGAACAAACTGAGCTGTTATAAACATGAGTGCACAGGGCTGGGGATTTAACTGAGTGGTTCCGGCATCTGCCTGGCAAGCACAAGGTCCCAGGTCCAATCCCAGTACCGCATCCCACAATGCCAGGTGAGGAGGCTCACACCTGTAATCCAAGCAATTGGGAGACAGAGGCAGGAGGATTGCAGGGAGTTTTAGGCTAGACTGGGCAACATAGTGAGTTCAAGGCCAGCCTGAACCACAAAGCAAGACCCTATCTCCAAAAACTAAAAAGTAAAACAACAAAAAATATGAGTACACATATGTTGCTGTGGTATGATTCCTTTAATTCTTTTTTTTGAGACAAGGTCTCACTTTGTGGTTCAGGCTGGCCCTGAGCTCAGCCTCAAACTCACATCATAGCAATCCTACCTCTGCCTCCCAAATGCTGGGATTACAGGCATGAGTCACCACGCCTGGCACTGTGGTATGTGGTACTGGTTGCTGCTGGTGTGAGTCTCCACGCCCAGTATTGTTGTGTGGTTACGGGGATAGAACCCAGGCCCTTGCGCTTGCAAGACAGGTGCCGGAAACACTGAGCTATATCCCCGGGCCTCTTTTAATTCTTGTGTATATGTACCTAGCAGGGAATAGGGTCAAATGGGACTTCAAGTCCTAGTTTTTTAAGGAATCTCCACACTGACCTGCATGGCGGTTGTACCAGTCTACATGCCCACCAACAGTGGAGAAGGATTGTTGTTTGATGATTTCATGACAGCCATTCTCTGTGGAATGAGATGAAGTCTCAGTGTTGTTTTCATCTGCGTCTCAAATAATCAGTGACACTGAACATTTCTTTATATGTTTCTTGGCTGACTTTACTTCTTCATCTGATAAATGTCTGTTCATTTCAGATGCCCATTTTTGAACCAGGTCTTTAAATTTGGAAGCTGATTTTTAAAAATTCTTTATATACTCTAGATAGTAGTCCTTTCTCTGAGAAACAGCTGGTAAAAATTTTTTCCCATATTGTAGGTTATCTTTTCACTCTGTTGGTGGTTTCTCTTGCTGTACAAAAGCTTTTTAGAAGGATGAGATCCCAGTTGTTGATTCCTTCTGCTAGTTCTCATACTGCTGAGGTTTTGTTCATAAAGTCTTTCCTTATGCCAGTGTCTTCAAGAGTTCTATCTAACCTATTTAGCAGGTTTAGTGTTTCTTTTTTTAATGTTTAGGTCTGTAATCCACTTTGATTTTAGTTTGATGTGTGGAGAAAGAGATAGATCTAGCTTTAATCTTTGGCAAGTTGAAACCCACTTTTTCCAGCACCATTTGTTAAAGAGACTGTCTTTCTTCCATTGAGGGTATTTGGCTCCTTTGTCAAAAATGAGGTGGCTTAGTATCTCTGGATCTTCTAGTCTATTTCACTGATCCTCAGGATGGTTTCTTTGCCAGTATCATGCTATTTTTTTTTTTTTTTAAATCACAGTGGCTTTGTAATATAGTTTCAAGTTGGGGATTCTGATACCCCTTGCCATATCCTTATTGCCTAGAATTGCTTTTGCTGTTCTACATCTCTTGTGGTTCTAGATAAATTTTTGGATTATTTTCTCTAGCTCTGTGAAATGTGCTGTTAGGATTTCAATCAGGGTTGCACTGAATCTATATAGTAGTTGTGAAAGTATAGCCATTTAAAGATATTGGTTGTTCCTACCCAGGAACAAGGGATGTCTTTCCATTTTCTGATATCTTCTTCAGTCTCCTTTTTTAGAGTGTTGTAGTTTTCAGAGTAGAGGTCTTTCATCTCCTTTGTTAGCTTGATTCCTAAATATTTCATTTTTGGGGATGCTATTGTGAACAGAGTTAATTCCCTGATCTCTTTTTCAGTGAGGGTGTTGTTCATGTATAAAAAGGCTATTGACTTTTGAGTGTTGACCTTATATCCAGCTATGCTACTGAATCTGGTGATTAAGTCTAGCAGTCTTTTGGCTGAGTTTTTAGGATCATCTTTATGGAATATCATGTCATCAGCAAATAATGAATTTAATTTCTTCCTTTCTTATCTTTATTCCTTTTGTTTCTTTCTCTTGTCTAATTGCTGTGGCTGTATTCCAGCACTATATTGAATAGGAGTGGTGATAGTGGACATCCTTGTGTTGGTCCAGGTCTTAGTGTAAAAAGTTTTAGTTGATTATTTAATATGATGCTGGCTGTTGGTTTCTCATAAGTAGCTTTTATTAATTTGAGATAAAGACATGTATTCCAATTTGCTGTAGAGTTTTAATCATGAATGAGTGTTGGATTTTATCAAGCACTTTTTCTGTTATCTATTGAGATGACCACTTGGTTTTTGTCCTTGAGTCTCTTAATATAGTGTATTGCATTTATTGGTTTATGTATGCTGAATCACCCTTGCATCCTTGGGATGAATCTAACTTGGTCAGGGTGTATGATCTTCTTGATGATCCTCTGTATTCTGTTTGCTAGTATTTTCAGGATTTTTTTGCCTCAATGTTCAACAGTGAGATTGGCTTGCAGTTCTCTTGTTTTGGTTGGATCTTTCTCTGCTTTTCAGATCAATGTAATGTAATGGTTGCTTCTAGAAAAGAATTTTTAAAAAATAAAATGGAGTATTACTGTGACATGAAGAATGATAAATTTAGCTATCACAAACTGCAGAGACATTTGGCTACATCCACATAGACATTTTTATTTTTTTAAATGAAAACTTGTTTCTTTGGCAGTATTTATAAGGGAAATGATTTTTGCTTCTTTTACCCAATTCTATAGTTGTTAGGTATATCATGGGTATTGGTGCTGTGTAGCAAACAATGAATTGTAACTAGCATATGGTTCAGAATACATGTTGTTTTTAAATATCTTAATGGTTCTTTTCTATTTATAATTGCAAACTTTCATAAAGTACACCAAGAATTTCATTAAAAAAGGATGAGGAGGGCAGGGGTTTAGCTCAGTGGTTCTGGCGCCTGCTTTACTGGTGCATAGTCCTGAGTTTGATCCCCAGTAACTACATACCACAATGCCGGTGTTGTGACTCACACCCATCAGCGATCAGTACCACACAGCACAGTGCTGGGTGTGGTGGCTCACGTCTGTAATCCCAGCTCACGGAGGCAGAGGCAGAAGGACTGATATGAGTTCAAGGCTTGCATAGTCTACATAGAGCGCTCAGGGCCAGCCTGAACTACAAAAAAAAAAAAAAAAAAAAAAGTGAGCTGGGCATGGTGGCTCACGCCTGTCATCCCAGCACTTGGGAGGCAGAGGCAGGAGGATTGCTGTGATGTGAGTTGGAGGCTGAGCTCAGGGCCAGCCTGAACTACAAAGTGAGATCCTGTCTCAAAAAAAGAAAAAACAATAGTAAATTTGAGTCATTTATACTCAAATGGATGTACCTTGAGGAGATATTCCTAAGTGAAATAAATAGGACACAGATGTGTTTTCTCTAGTATGAAAAACTGAAGTTGTAAAAATGAATGCCAGAATGTACGATAGGTGATATGAAATAGGAAGAAAATGTGCAAAATGAAAAGGGAAAGGGCCAATAGAGGAAGAGTAAAGAAGGAAAAGAAAAATTTGATCATAATAAAAGAGAAATGCCTACGTATATAGGGAGTGGGGGTTGTAGGGAGGGCAGGGGAAAGGGGAAAAAACGACAGCCGTTGTCACCTATCTAGGTTCTGAGTCTAGTGCCTGAGTTGAGCTCAATGGACTGCAGACCTGAAGTCTGCGAGAGTCCAGGGGCCTGGGGGAGGGACTGACTTCACAGATCCACCAATGGCTGCAGTCCACACGATTTCTTCATTTTTCCAGTGGGTGTTTTTTCCTTGTGGCAGACAGAGCATATGGAAGGCCTCCACCTAACTCCCAGCACTTCCCCTCTTATTCAGAGTGTGAAGATAAGTAAAGGAGGTCTCTGGGGCTCCTGCCCACATGCCGGTCCCAAGTGTCTGTGTGGAGTCTCTGCAGACTCTTCCTCCCACGCTGGTTGTGCGGGGGAGCTCAGGGCTCCTGCTCTGTGGGGAAGGTGCATGAGTCCCCCCGCAGGAACAGCCCTTACTCAGCAGGGCAGAGGGTCTGGTTTGCTGTTTTGTTGCTTCAGTCCTCGTCACCTCAGAACATGACCCGGAATGGGAAGTAGCTGGTACAAAGTGGTGTATTATGGCTACAATTATGCTATCAGGTAAAAATTTGACAGAAAGTATTAGAAATGGAGAATCAGGTTGTTAAGACCAACTGAATAATCCTCATCAAAGTGGGACATGTCTTTTGAAATAATAAACCTTTTATATAAAGAATAAGACAGTGAGTCATACCTAGGTCCCCCCAGCCTTCTAAAGGACAAACGATCTAGTTATTTAAAAAGTAAAGGACATTAAAAAGATGGAGGGCCCAATTAACCACATTTAGATTATGATTTAAGCAACTTACAAAAACAACTTTTTGGAACATTTGAGGAAATTTGAAAATACAATGAATATTATTTGATATTTAGGGCTGGTTAATTTTGTTAGATATGACTATGACATTGATTGTATTTATTAAAACTCACTAGCTGTAGACATATTGAACCTGGCATAGTAATGCACACCTGTAATTCCAGCACTTGGGTGGCTGAGGCAGGAGCAGTCTTGAGATCAGGTCTAGCCTGAACTACATAGTGAGACCCTATCTCAAACAAAACCCCAAAAACCAACCAAATGAAAAAGCTAAAGATACTGATGAAAGGACCTGCCTTAGAGATAACATCACGGGGACTGGGGTGTAGCAGAGGCGAGTGGAGCTGTCCCCAAGCAGACAGGGATGGGATGTGACAGGAAGCCACAGAAATAGAGAACACGGTGCAGTGTCACATCTTGCTCACTCTGGCCACTGCCTGGATCCTGACCACACGGTACGCCGACCCCACGGTGGGGCAGACTGCCAGACCCAGGCCTCCCACTCTCCTGTAGAAGCCCCTGCCCTTTGTCACTTTGACACTGACAGCCTCTTGCCCCCCCTCAGTCCACCCCTAAACGGTGAGCAGTCTGTCTTTTTGCTTTCAACTAGTTTGGGTGTCTCATTCCTCTTCGCTGTCTGTAAAAAAAACAGGAGTAATGGCCAGTGATTTGGCTCAGTGGTTCTGGGGTCTGCCTGGCAAGCACAAGGTCTGGAGTTTGATTTCTGGCATCACACACTACAAGGCCTGTAATCTCAGCACTCTGGAGGATGGCTGTGAGTTTGAGATTTGCCTGGGCTACAAAGTGGGTTCAGGGCCAGCCTGATCTACAAAGGAAGACCTGTCTCAAAAAACAAAACAAAACAAACCACACACACACACACACACACACACACACACACACACACACACCTCTACAAAAATCTCAGTAGGATTAGTGAGTTCAAGGCTAATCTGAATTAGTGAGACTGTCTTAAAAAAATGAAAACATGAGAAAATTAAAAAATACAGATGTTCATTTAATAACTTTCAGACTCACAACCAAGGCCCTGTCTGGACCTGCAACTGGTGCTCAGACTTACAACCTGCTTTTGACTTACAGTGCAGGAACATGAGCAGCGGTATGGCCTTTAGTCGCTTCTTCTACAGTAATCTTTGCTGATTGTACTGTACACCACGGTATAGTAGTTTTGTTACACAGTATTGCAGTTATGCAAATTGGGACTGGGATGTAGCTCAGTGGTGCCACCACCTATCTGGCAAGTTCCTGAGTTCTGTCCCCAGTTCTGCAAAAAACAAATTATGCAAATAAAAGCAACCCGGAGTTCCCTTTGATCTTTCTTGGTTCTGCATACCGTAATACACCCACGGCATACAATTCCTCGTTTGGTGACCAAATCATTTAATAACCTAGTTGTGGGACCAGAACCCAGGAGTATCTGTATAATACTGAACTCCACTAAAATAGGTCAATTAAGTATAAGTCCTAGTTCTTTGAAAACGAAGGAACAGATCTGAATTCATTTTTCTAGAAATATAAAAATCAATGAAGCTGAGTTTGGCTAGCCATGGTGGTCACACCTGTAATCCTAGCAGTCAGGAGGCTGAGGCAGGAAGGTCACTGGGAGTTCGAGACTATCATGGACTATATAGTACGTTCAAGGTCAGCCCAAATTAACCCAAAAACAGTTTAAGAGAAACAGCCAGACCTGTGCTAACTCTGATGTTGGTGTTACTGCTTGAGTGTATTATACTAGATGGTATGAGGTTACAGATTCCACAGCTCTGCTAAATCTTTGGTTCCTACCCTTTTTAAAGAAATTACATTCTTTGAACTGGAATTCCAATCTCTACACATCAGTGTGGATCAGGTTCACACCCTAAGTCATGGAGGGAATCTGCTAAGTAATGCTTGTCCTCTGGGTCCAAGTTAAACTGAAGCCTGTCCTATGCACACTCACCCGGCTTTCCTGTGGCACACCTTCATGTGCTGGAAGTTTCCGGGCTAATTCTAATTAGAATTTGCTAGATGCCTCATTCTGACCAATCAAATCAGACCTGAAGAAAGCAGGATGTGGTAGTGCTCACCTGTAATTCCAGCACTGATCGAGGCTGAGCCAGGAGGATGTGAGTCTGAGGCCAGGCTGAGCTACAGTGGGTTCAGTATCAGCCTGTACTATATAGTGAGATGTTGTCTCAAAAAAGAAAACAAAACGAAATCAGCAGGACATTAGACCTGAGTCGTTCCCTCTCAAAACCACCTGTATAAAGGAACATAAGGGAGCATCACTGCCTTTGTACAAAGGAATGTGGCCTGGGCAAGTGAAACACGAACATTACCAGGGTACGAGGAGGCCCTGAAAGGTGACGTGTGTCCTACTGGGCACTTGGAGGCCCGTCAGGGGAATCAGTAACGCACACGTAAGGAGCAGGCGGCACTAATCAGTCTCAACTCCTGGGCCCCGATTTTCCCTGATGAATCTAGCCTTTGGGCCAGGCTGTGTCTCAGCCTAGCACCACACGGTTCTCCCTTTTTAGCCTATTTCCATTTTCACTACAAATTTCAAAGACACACTAAATCGACAAGGCCACCATAAAAATCCTCGGAGCAGAGAGGCTCAAAAACACAGACCGAGGGGCTGTTACTGCCTGATAGGCACAAGGTCCTGAGTTTGATTCCCAGTACTAAAAATAAAACCCAACACAGTGAAAGCCAGTACCAAGAATGCTATAAACATTTCATTTTATTTTTTTTTAAGAAAGTAGCTTCAGAAAAAGAAAATAATCTAGATCATTTATTTATATATATATATATTTTAATAAAAACCTTTACATAATCTTCATGCATAAAGACCCAGTGGTGGCCATGGTGTCTACGACAGGCCTCACAGCAGCTGTCTCAGGCCAGCACCTGGGGCTCCACCACTGGCAGCAATGCAGGGAAGGCCTCTGCCTGCCCCTGAAGCCCAGCTCTTGCCTGCCTCAGTGACGGTCTCACTTTCTGGGAGGTGGGAAAATGAAGGATGGGAAATGTGTAGGGCCTAGGGTGGCGGGGAGTTGGGAGGGAACCGAACTTGCCACTCTTTATGCTCTTCAGGCAAATCCAGGCATGTGTCCCTGAAAGATGACAGAAAACCGAGGCGCAAACCAAGTTCTGGAAGCTTCCCGGAGACGTGGTACATGACCAGTGTCTGCTCCTCATGGCAGTGGGGAAGGTATGGTATTCGCCTAACACTCAAGGCAGGAACAATACAAGCCTTGAAGATCTAATCCCTCCAGAGTACGCAATCCTTTCTACCCTGAATGTGTTAGAAAGACCTTGTTCTCTCCTCAGTTCAATCCTCTCTTGACTCCAAAATTCAGTTAACCAACCAATATACTTCACAAGACAAATTCCCCTCCTGCTAACGGTTCGTCTGTTAAGGAAGGACAGTTCTAGGTCGGTTCACTTGTCCCGTCATTTCACTCCTCTGTCCTTGTACAAAAGGGCTGGAGTAGGAGCAGGGCAGCACGTCGGCATAAAGGGTCACAATCTCCAGAATGCTGGGGTAGAAAAGAATTCCCTGGTTCTTTGGGAGATTCTGCCAAAGGAGCTTTATTGACCATTTTCGAAAAAAAAAAATTGGCCTTGCCGATGGTAAAAGGAAATTATCTCCTTTTCTGGTTCCAAAAGCCCTTGTGGTGTGTTCACTACTAAGAAAAGCCCTGAACAATTGGAGGATGCTGCTTAGGGCAGCAGGAAGGGACAGTGTCTTCACAGCCAACGAGAGCGACCAAATGAATGCGAGTGGTGAGTGTGAAGCCGCAGAGCTGGGCCTCACTGGCTCCCGACAGTCAGTTCCCGCAGGTACGACTGTGTGAGGCTGCTCATCTCCTCCAAGGCATAGTCCTCAGGCATGGGGAGCCGGCCGATGTGGGGAGCCAGCAGGCGCAACGGAACGCGCTGAGGGTCAGGCGCTGCATCTGAAGCCGCATCAGAGGCATGCCGGAGGCTCAGTACCACCCGCAGCAGGTTGGCTATGCGTTTGGCCATATCTAGGAGAAAAAGTATAATGAGAACCGAGGGACTGGGTGGGGAAGCAGCGCGGGAGAGAGGCTGCGAGGCTTACCTGACTGAGCCAGCCGGTCCTTGGCACTGTAACACTGGATCTGCTCTATCCTGCTGCACAGCGAAGTCACTTTGGTGTTTAACTGCTCCAGTTCGTAACCTGACCATTCCTCCTTGGGAGAAAGAAACCAGTTAGGGCAAGAGAAAAGTCTATCATTCTAATCCTAGCTACAGTGATTTTAAACGGTGATGAACAAGCCAGGCAGCAGCTCACACCTGTAGTCCAAGATAGTCAGGAAGCTGCGGCAGGAGATCCCAAGTTTGAGCCCACCCTGAAAAACTTAGTGACATCCTGCCTTAAAATAAAGTGGGCTCCAGATGTTACTGAGAGGTAGGGCATGTCAAAGTTCAATCCTTTGTGGTGTACAACAAAATAAAAGCAAAAACTAACATAAAAAGCAAAAATTAAAACACAAAGAACCAGTGGTGTAGTGAGGTCTTTGCTGTCATGAAACTTACAAAGAACAAAGTACCGGACAGTAATAAACCTTGAAGAATGAAGTTACGCAGATACTGAAAACAGGCTGACGTGGCAGAGAAATAGATGATTACTACAGATGGAGGGGCCAGAGGGAGCCCTGCTGAGGAAAGCATTCCCTAACCTGAGACCTGAGAGTAAGGGAAGGCCAAGTATCCTGCAAAGGGAACAGTATAGTCTGTAAGGTAGGAAAGCAAAGACGTTTATGTGGTAAAGTGTAGGGTGAAAAGGATAACAGAATATGATTAAACTGGAGAAACTGTTAACTAAAAATTAGTGTTTCCTTACGCCTCGAATGTGGATGTCACCACTCTGTGACTTTGTGAGCACCTCGGCCAGCACCTGTTAAGGTGCCGCTGTACTGCCAACACTCCTGGCTCAGTCCTTATATGCAATCTGCAGTGGTGCTTGGTTCAATTGTACATATTTCCTGAATCAACTTACTTTACTAAGAGCAGATCCTGGGGGGAGGGGGCTGCTTTTTTGAGACAAGGCCTTACTAGGTGGTCCAGGCTTGCCTTAAACTTGTGGTGCTCCTCCTGCTTTAGCCTCCTGAGTGCTGAGAAAAGAGGTCTGTGCTACCATGTGTTATTGACCTTCACGTTCCACAAATCTGCCTCTGTCTGACAGATGTTGGATTCTCAGTAAGTAGGTTGTACAAATAAACTAACCAATGTTCAGTTAAGGAAGACTTTGTTCAGTGTTTAGGGAAGATGCTTTTAATTCTTTCTAAAAGCACAACAAACATGAAGCATGCCTATTTTGGACCCAACACTACCAGAGGAGGTGGAACTTTGATAAGGACAGGTGACAATGATGCATTCGTGTACATATGAAGCAGTGTCTGCTTATGCATACTGTTTACTCTTCATGAAAACCCGTCAGCCTATGTACTGTAATGTATGCCACCGTCCAATTCACCTTTGCTTGTCTTTTCAAACAAGACAGAGGTTAGTAAACTTGCTCAAGGTTTCACAGCAAGGGAATGTGGGAGACATGAGTGGAACCTACCAGTCTAACTGCAGAGCTGCACAGTGAGTGTTCAAGGATAACCTGCTCTGAGCTGGCTTTGACTGTGAAACCTGTGCAGTGGTCAGAGACTGCAAGTGCTTCAAGACACATAAAGAAGCCTCGCCAGACCAAGGAGCCAGAGTGCTGGTGCAGTACTTGGGAACACAGTGAGAGAGCACTTCTCTAGAAGACCTTCAGGCACGCTAGCGTTTCTTAGTAGATTTTTAGGCACAACTGTGGAGAGCTTAATGGAGCACTGGTCTCAGGACATGACGCAGATGGACCGAAAATCATGGAATGCTCTCTGACGCAGGAAGTAGGAGTGTGAAGACACAGTTTCCAGGCTCACTTGAAAAAACTTATCCCTAAAGAAAAGGCAGTGAGAAGAGCCAGCGGGTCTCGGTCCCACGTTTATTCCTCTCGCCGGAGCAGCATGCCTGACCATTGTGTAAGCGTGGCCTTAGTCAAGAGTTGTTGCAGGTGCTGTCTGCGTTTTCTAAGGTGCTTTGCTGGCTGATCACCAGCAAAGCTGATCACTTTGCTTGCTGCAAGAGGTGCTGCCTGGATCTGCACTGTAATCTGGCACTACAGATCACTTTTGATTTGGCTTTGTTAGTGTAGACTTTATCTTTACAACACTTACACAGTTTTGAAAAGCAAACATAAAACTGCCTTAGATTATAATCAGTTATTCAGACTGTGTGATCTTGCAAAAATAAAACCTGAAGACCCCTGTAGTACACAGGCAGCTTTGGTCAAAGAACTAGACATAATTTTACAAATGAATAAAAACAAAGGAAAGGAAAAGTAGTTGGCAATTTTTGAGGGTAAAAGAAGGAAAAGCAGAGCTAAAACATTTAGATCTTGAAGTATCAGGACAAAAAGGTTTGCTGGAAATATTCCAAGTAATGGAGAAGGAGTAGAAAAAGCTGGCAAGGCTGAGATGTGGGACAAGAGTGGGAGGAGTCAAGGTAGGAATGAAAGGTGAGAGCCCAGGACCTGAACCATCTGTGTCTTGTGATGATCCAGACTAAAGACAATTTATTTTTTTGGTACTGGGGGTCCAAACCTGTGACCTTGTGCTTGCGAGGCAGGCACCGGGATCACTGAGCTAAATCCCCAGCCAGAAAGTGTCTATTGCTTTGTGTTTCCTTTTTTTGGTGGTGGTCCTGGGGATGGAATCCAGGCCTTCTGACTGAGCTATGTTGTATCCCTAGCCCAGTTTTTATTTTGACAGTGGGTCTCGCTAAGTTATGAAGTTGCCCAGGGTGGCTGTACTTGAGATGCTGCTGCCTGAGCCTCCCAGACTGCTGGGAATACAGGTGTGTATGACTACTACGTCCAAAATTGTCTTTTTGGTACAGCTGTCAAAATTGCTGTATCAGTCACTGAACTCTGGGTTTGGTCTCAGAAGGTTTAAGAGCAAGGGCAAAGGAAACCAGGAAGCGGTTAAGGGATTCAAGTACCTGCTGAATACGGTGGAGTATTTCAATGACTTGAATATAGTCTAGATAAACAAGACCAGAGGTTTCCCAATCCTGAATTAGGCTGCTGCGCTCTGGAGGTGCCAGGTCTTCCAAGAACCCCTTCAGGTAGTCATAGTTCTCATTAATGATGGCATCTGGAGAAACAAAGTATTGAGTATAATGTGTAAGTCAGCATATGGTTCCCCATGTAGGTAAAGGGCCTGGCAGAAATCTGATAGCAAGGAAGGAGAAGTACTCTTGGATCAGACTTGGCAATTACAAATAGACACTGAAGTTCTTCAAAGGACAAGGTGAAGTACTTCTGGCTTCTGATCTCCAAACTATATTTCTGGTGTTGCTAGATAAAATTTCCATAAGCAGAGCGTAATATAATTAGGCACGTCAAGGACACACATTTCTGGCAAGTGGAACTTCACAGTCTTGCTTGCCCCTCTAGTCCCTCATCTTGGCCGTCTTCCTCAGAGAGCTCTTGCACAGTATGGCTGTGCTGAGATTTGCCTCTGGCTTGACCCACCAAGGGAGTTAGAAGGTGGAAGGATTTGGGGTGACTCCAGTACTCACCAGAGGCTAAGTGTCGGATGATGAGTTTGTGGCAGCGATTCCAGTGACCAGCTTTAAACAAATAGAGGGCTTCCAAGTGTTTGTCACATTCCATGTGCGCGCGCACCGCCTTGGCCTCATGAATCCACTTGGCAGGCACGCACAGCTTCTGGGTAAGGAAAGCCTCCTTTGCCCAAGACTCAGGGGTCTCCAGCAGCTGGCAGTGCCGGGTAAGCAGCTCTCGAACAGCCTTCTCACGAATGCTTTAGGAAGAAAGAGGCTAGAATAAGTACCATCCCGTGCCATGTAGAAGGTTGCTCCAGATAGACAGATGGAGGTATTCTGTTGTTTTAGAATTATTTTAAGATAAATGCTAGTTTTTCATTCATATTATAGTTTCTTAGGTTCACTGAAAATTTTGTCCTTTTACTGTTTGTATTTTCTCTGTGGGAGAGAATCCTTTGTCCATGACTTGTGTTCTGAGTGACATCAGGGCCACTCTTTTTAGATCACGACACAGTGTATTAGCTATTGTTATTATCTAATTATTTTGTCTTAAAATTGTTTTATTATTTTCATGGTAGTACAAGAGTATGTTTCTTCCTTTAGTATTTGCTTATGTTACATTAAAAAAAACAAAGTAATTATACTACCTTTTTTTTTTTTTAAGGTTTTTTGAGACAGGGTCTCACTTTGTGGTTCAGGCTGGCCCTGAGCTCAGCTTCAAACTCACATCATAGCAATCCTCCTACCTCTGCTCCCCAAGTGCTGGGATTACAGGCGTGAGCCACCACGCCTGGCACTGTGGTATGTGGTACTGGTTGCTGCTAGGGTGAGTCTCCACGCCCAGTATTGTTATGTGGTTACCGGGGATTGAACCTGGGTCCTTGTGCTTGCAAGACAGGCGCTACAACCACTGAGCTATACCCCCGGCCTACTACTTTTTTTTTTTTTTGAGACAGGGTCTCTGTAGTTCAGGTTGGCCCTGAACTCATGCTGTACTCCAGGTGAGCCTTGAACTCACAGCAGTCCTCCTGTCTCTGCCTCCTGAGTGCTGGGATTACAGGCGTGAGGTGTACGTGGTTACTGGGGATCAAACTCAGGTCCTTGTGGTTGCAAGGCAGACACTGGAACTGCTGAGCTAAATCCTCTTAACATTTTAAAATAGAATAGAGTATCTACACTCATCTTGTTTTCATGGTCAGAAAGTCAGAAATCTGGGCTGGGGATCTAGCTCAGTGGTTCCAGCGCCTGTCTTGCAAGCTCAAGGGCCCGGGTTCGTTTCCTGGTAACCACATAACAATACTGGGCGTGGAGATTCACCCCAGCAGCAATCAGTACCTCATCCCACAGTGCTGGGTGTGGTGGCTCACACCTGTAATCCCAGCACTTGGGGGGGCAGAGGCAGGAGGCTGCTGTGATGTGAGTTTGAGGCTGAGCTCAGGACCAGCCTGAACCACAAAGCAAGTCCCTGTCTCAAAAATCCTTAAAAAAAAAAAGAAAGTCAGAAATCTGTTCTCTGGGGAAGGCTGACCATTCTCAGAAAGTCCTTCGTCATCTTGGATCTCTTTAGTGCTGTCTGGTGACATCTCCGGGCTTTGTTTTTTTGGTACTAGGGCCTACCACCGAGGATTAAGACTAGCATAGGGGGTTTCCACCTGCCTGCTTTCTTTTTTCCCCTCATGGTCACTACACGTAAGCAGAGTAGCTGAATTCCTAGGTTTTTCAAGGACTTAGTTTTATTATAGCCATTTCCTTTCCATATTCTCTTTCAGGAAACAAGATCTGGTTTTTCACAGCCAATCTGAAATACCAGTCAGCCTATTAGCCAGTCTTGTGCCACACAAAATCTTTCCACAGTGTGTCTGAGTAAACTCAAGGAAATGTCTGAGCCCCCTTCCTGTTAAGAGTAAGGAGACAAACTGGTTGAAGAGAGAGCGATTCTAGTTGCTTTATACTCCCTCACCCAATCACCTCTGAGCAAGGACTAGCATTATTAATTTTGCAAGGATAAAAGCTAAGGCCTTGAAAGCACCTTTACCAAAGTCCAAAGTGAGTAAGATTTACTCTCAAAGTGAGTAGCATATAGAATCAGAATATAGGCAAGTCTGACTGAAAAATCCAATTTCTTTCGAGCACAGTGACTAATGAACAGAAGCTGATCTCTATGTCATGGTTTGCTCATGTGTGAAACAGAGATTATGACTGTGTCTGTTTCATAGTGAGCATAAAATGAGTTAATATATGTAAAGTACTTGGAATATAAACGTACATAAACACACTTATGATGAAGTACTCTCTGTTTTTTATTACTTTTTTGAAGGTAATCCTAATATAGTTCAGGCTGGCCTTGAACTCAGTGAACCTTCTGCCTGGTGCCATGACCACAGGTATGTGCCATGGCACGTGCCGCTGCCACGCCTGGGTGGTTCTTTGAATGTTATCTCTAGGCTTTCCCATCACTGCATCACTCTTTCCCATAGAGCTCTATTCTCCCTTCTCAGATTAGAGGGCCTTGTGATTAATATAATTTGATACTTATCAAAAGGTAGTCTTATTTTTCATTGGTTCACACAAATATAGCTTGGGCTGAATGTTTAACTGGCTCAACCTAACACATACTCTAACCCTATTATCTACTGAACTCAAGCCTAGAGACCCTGGCGCCTTTGACATTATTGCAGTGCTGGATGCAGCTGGCGGTTCAGTGGTGCCTTACACTTACCTTGGGTTGTCGATGTGCAGGAAGACGAAGATGGCCCACTCCCACAGCCCCTCACTTTCCAGCTGCCCGGCGTAACTGGCCTGAAGTACCCCCTCACATGGCTTTTCGAGATGATTATAGTTAAGAGTCCGTAGCACTTCCCACAGGTGCCAGCTTAGGCGGTAGTCCAAAGGGTCTGCGGTCACACTTCGGGGTTCCAGCAGCTGATCGAGATCGTACTTTCTGCAGAGAAGTATGCAGAATTACCACAGAAAGCTGGTACATTCAAACACCGAAAGATGGAAAGAACAAGATACAGTGGTACCCTGGTTCACAAACTTAATTTGTTCCGCTATTTGAGAAAAGATGGCCACATTTGTGCTGGTGCAGGAAAGATAGCTATGGTTATGTCTGCCATGTGATAAAGCATTTGCAAACAAAACCAAATTTTGTGAACCAAACTACTCACAAATAAAAGGCATTACTGAACTGAGGTACGATGGTACCACCATACACTCAATAAAATAGTGAAATTAAAATCAGACAATGCTGCATTTTGATGAAGATATAAAACAACTACAGATTTTTTTTTTTGAGACAGGATCTCGGCTTTGTAGTTCAGGCTGGTCCAGAATTTGTGGTATAGCCCAGGCAAGCCTCAAACTCACAGCAATCCTCCTGCTTCTGCCTCCCGAGTGCTGGTATTCTAGGCGTGAGCCACCACACCCAGCACTGTGGTGTATGGTGCTGCTTGCTGGTAGATATGAAATCTCCATGCCCCGCATTGTTGTATGTAGTTACTGGGGATCAAACTAGGGACCTGGAGCTTGCTAGGGAGACACTAGAATCACTGAGCTAAATCACTGGCCAGAGGTTTTTTTTTCCCCTCGTTCATAGCTTGCGAGACTTAACACAGGGGATCGTAAATTACATCCCTCTCATTTATTCTGAAATAAGGTCTTTCAAATTGCTTCCCGAGGGCATCAAGCCTGTGATCCTCCTGCCTCAGTCTTCTGGGTAGTTGGGTTTATAGATATGTCATCTTGCCTGACTTTTTCAACTAGAGATTTTTTACATTCCTAGTGGAAAGATAAAAATAACAGTTCACACACAGGAAAATATCAAAAACAATGTCTCTAGGTAGGTGTGGTGGCGCATGCTTGTGTTCCAGAACTTAAGATGCTGAGGCAGGAGGATTACCACAGGTTCAAGACTGGCCTCAATTACAAAGCAAGATCTTGTCTCAAAACACCCCCAAAACAGTACCCTCCTGGGCTGGGATTTAGCTCAGTGGTTCTAGAGCCTGCCTTGCAAGCTCACACCTGTAATCCCCAGCATTTGGGAGGCAGAGGCAATAGAATTGTTGTGAATTTGAGGCTAGCCTGTGCTACATAGTGAGCTCAGAGGCAGCCTGAACTACAGAGCAAGATCAACTCAAAAAAAATTCACACAAAAAAAATACCCTATCAAAACTAATCGATACTCAACACATATTAACATGGATAAAACTCATCTTTATCTTGAATCAAAGAAGACCATTCTACGTGAGAGAACATAATCTCAATTATGTGAAATTCTAGTACAGGAAAACTAATTTATAATAAAAATCTGGTCAATAGTTGCCTGAGGTGTAACTGCCTTAGGGAATTCTTTCTGGCTACTGGAAATATTTTGGTCACGATGGTGGTGATAACTGTTAATTACAAACGGTATGCTTTATGATATGCAAAATATGTACCTCCTTAAAGTCCATTAAAATTAAAATTTAGACTTCTCTCTGTTCTCTTTCCATCCATCTACCATAAATTGTATTTGGTTTCTTTATTGGTACATTATAAATACACATCATGATCGCACTCAGCATTGAGAATTTGTACCAGTATATGACACGACTTAATTCTCCTTTTTTTCCATTCCCCTACCCACCCCATATCCCCTTGCCCCCTATATACACATATTGTTTCTTTTTTTTAATTACCATCACCTTTATTTTTTCCCTTATTACTTACTCCTATACCTGATTTCCTTTTGAATATTTTCTATTTCACAATATCTAATTTATATTCTAGAACACACCTACATCTTCATTTTCTCATACTAGAGAAAAGATACGATATTTACTCTATTTGCTTTAATTTGGTGGGTATAAAAAGGAAAAGATTCTTTTGGGGCTCACCGAGAACTAAGTTACTGCAACACTGGGCCTGACTTTACCTGTTACTGTAGAGTTTCAGAAGGTGAAAGCAGACATCTCGAAGTGGGATCTCTGAGTCTTTGTCCTTCTGTATCACACAGCCAGAGCCCTCCAGATACGAAGGAAGTGGAGGACAGGCATATTTTTCACCATCGGAGGTACTCTGAAGAGGAGAATTTGATAAAATCCATGTTAGCTGATAGTCTGTTTTATTACATGCCATCAGAATGCTGATATCCCCAGTCAAGGTAAAGTAAGTGTTCTTGGGCAATGACATATTCCACCTGGACTAGTAGCTCTCACTAAAGTGCCATACATGCCACAAATCTTATACATTCAGCTTCTGTAATACTCTTTCTCTGGACAAACAGTAAAGGAGACTCAAGAAATGATGGCATCAAGAACAGTAATACTAGGGCCAGGGATTTAGCTCAGTAGCACTATATACCACAATGCCGGGTGTGGTAGCTCACACCTGTAATCCCAGCACTCAGAAGGCAGAGGGCAAGAGGACTGCTGTTGAGTTCGAGGTTCACTTGGGTAACATAGAGAGCTCAGGGCTAGCCTGAACTACAAAAGCGAGACCCTGTCTCAAAAAAAAAAGTTCCACTGACAAAGAACATTTAAGCATGCTATTTAGAGGTGAATTTCACTACAAACGATGGCAAATCTTTGCCTGAGGTCAAGCTGTAGGTTAAAGGGAAAAACTCCCTTTGACTTATGAGCAGGAAAATCCCAGTCAGAAAATTAACTATGGGAACTCATTCCTTCAAATAAAATGAAAACAGATACTTGAAAAAGTTTAAGAGTAGCCCTGTCCAGAGAAAGGAATAAATAATGAAGTTTTCTATCAGGTTTCTTGGGTCCATTTCAATTCTATGGCATTTTCAAAAGGGAGGTGGGTAAAAAAAGTATTTTATTATATGATTGGATGGGGTCTTCTCTGCAGGGGATTTTGGATGGGCTGCACTGGATACACACCTGAAAAGCTTCTTCATACTTGCTGAGTGCCCTGGAAATGGAAGCTGTTGGTGGTAGCAAATACCACAGATGCACAGCGAGGGAGCGTTTCCAGTCGAGCTCGGCACACACGTTGATTTGCTTCTGCTCTGAGATCTGCCACACCTGCAGGACACAAACCATTATCACACCTGCACGCTACTTGTTACTGTCCATGTGTGCAATTCATTGGCTTATTTAAGTATTGTTTTAAATGATCTAGATGGCAGCACTAAGGAACTAGATAAAATACAGTCTATCGTAGTGAGAGGGTGGATGAAGACATCAGCGCTCTCACACAGCAGCAGAGTGATCTCTGTCTACGACTGCTAACTTGTGAAAAATTTTTTTTTGAGACATGGTCTTGCTTTTGTAGTTCAGGCTGGCCCTCAGCTCAGACTCAAACTCACATCAGCAATCCTCCTGCCTCTGCCTCCCAAGTGCTGGGATTACAGGCGTGAGCTACCACACGCAGCACTGTGGTATGGGGTTACGAATAGAACCCAGGTCCTTGCACTAGCAAGGCAGGCACCAGAACCCCTGAGCTAAATCCTCGGCCCTAACTTGGCAAAATTTTAAGAATAAATTTTCATCAACTTTTGTATTACTGAAGTGACAAATCAC
The DNA here is from genome assembly GCA_004026965.1 of Petromus typicus. Classification (NCBI taxonomy): domain Eukaryota; kingdom Metazoa; phylum Chordata; class Mammalia; order Rodentia; family Petromuridae; genus Petromus; species Petromus typicus. Next base: position 35,575 of record PVIR01006871.1, read on the forward strand.
TTACACTGTTCACCAATAGAATATGGTGAATAACTAGGAAAAAGCGTTTTATTTGTACTGGGGCTATATCTCTGCTGCTTTTAAAAATTTTAAACCAGGCATGGTGGCACACACCTGTAATCCTAGCATTTGGGAGGCTGAGGCTAGAGGACTGCTGTGAGCTCAAGGCCAGCTGGGGTTACACAGTGAGTTTGAGATCAGCCTGGAATACATAGCAAGACTCTGTCTCAAAAAAAACCAAAAAAATTTTAGAATTTTGAGACAGTGTCTTACTATGTCAGTAAGTTGGCCAGACATGAACCACTCATGAATAGCATAACTTTGTTTTTTAAACAACATTCACATGGTATCTGCTTTTGAAATTTGAAAATATTTCTAGTGAAAATTAAAAACAGCCCAGTTACAAGCAATAGGGTACAACTTACAAAAACATGCTGGCGTTGAGCTCTAGCAGCTTTAAATTTTCAAAAAAAAACTGATGTGAGATTATTGGAAAGGGAAGATACCGGTTTTCCAGCCAGCAGGGCGTAGACACGCAATCTCTCCTTCTGGATGAAGCAGTCAGCATGGAGATGGTGCCAATCTGCCAGCTGCATGGAAAGCAGATTCCGGAGCGAATGGCTCCCCACCAACTGAGACAAAAGAAGGGCAAGGCGATGATCGCCTGTAAGAGAAACAGAAGTTCTCCGGTGATTACTAAGGGTTATGGGCTTGTGACACACTTAGTCACTATCTTTTCTTCTTCCAGCCCTGAAGAAGGGAGCACTTAACACCTGTGCTCCTCTCACAGTACTGCCAAAATACTGATCACAGATTTACCTTTCTGCTTGAGCAGAAAATCTGCCACAGGCGTTTAACCTAAATTACATACAGAATACACAGACATGAAGATCAAAAGCAGATCTACTACAACTACTCCTACATCCCTCAGCAAGGCCCGGAGATGGAGAAGAGCATTATCTGATTCAGAGACTTGTAGTGAAAACCAGATGACAGAATAGAAAATGTGGGCCAGGATGCAGCTCAGTGGCGCAGAACCTGCCTGGCAGGCCCATGGCCCCGAATCCGATCCCTGGTTCCTGAAAGGGGGAACATGCCAACTAGAATGTATGACATTATAATGTAGAGAAACAAACTACAACCTAAAGAAAGAAATGTGTGCAGTACCAAATTTCTAATTAACCAGACTATAAATTTCTAGTTAAAATGTGACTTATGCAAAAATTCTTTATTTAGCCCCTATCACAAACCTCCTACAAGTCAAGCCTTTCTGTTCCTACATGGGTTGGTGCTTAACTTACATCATTATATAAAGTAAAATTCTCATCTCAAAGGGCCTCCTTCATAAATTAGTTGCCTAGATGAAAAGAAATCCTGCACTGGCAACACATGTGGAAATGTGTTGTGGGGGTACGCTGTCTCCACTGAGCTAAATCCCTGGCCCCAAGGTCACACTCTTAAGTGAAACAGGACATATATATATAAATACAAAATAGTTTTTCTGGTATGAGGAACTGCAAGAGTAAATGAGAACCAAAATGTCTAACAAATAATGTAATTGGAAGCAAAGAGGAAGCAGGGAGGAGTGGTAGGGAAAGAAGGGAAGGAAAAACATGAGAAAAGGAAAAACTGGAAACGAAATTTTTCTAAATAGGAAGGGGTAGGGGGCAGGAAGATAGGGGAATGGGGAAGTAACAAAACCCAAGATACCACATACAGGTACAGATCCCCAAAGATCAATGTGATTAAAACGTACACCAGAATGTGCCAATAAACTTAAAGGGGAAAAAATGTACTGAACAGTAGTCATGGGATTGGATAATTGTGATTTATTGCTTTCTGAGTTTCTGAATTTTCCTGTTTTACTTAAAATAAATAATTTTTATAAAGTAAATAAAACATGTTAGGTTCTAGAGAGATCTTTAAGAGAAGAAGATATAGTCTCTTTTGGAGTAACTAGAGTCCTCTTGGGAAGATCACACTCAATATAGGTTAGGAGACAAGTCATTTTGCTTCTTCAATGGTGGGGTAGTAACTAGGAAATAAGCAAGGGCACAGAGAAGGACCATATTCCCTACCTGACTGCTGTGCCAGAGAGCAGGCTGCGCTGATCCTATTGCCTGTGAGGTAGCTGAAGACAGCCTCTATAGGGTTGTCTTTTCGGAGGGCAACTTCCTCTTCTATGAGCGCTGTGGCACTATTGGACAGCCAGTGGGAAAAAGCTCTCCTTCGCTCCAGAATCTGAGTGTATGCACTGGGCTCACCCGGCTGGTTGTCAAGATCTTTCAGGTGGCCCCACAGGGCTTCACATAATGTCCATGTCAGGCTCCAGGGTTTCAAAACTAAGGAAAGGACAAAAAAGCAATGCTGTGACACAAAACATTACAACTGCGGACAGGGCATCACTCTATAAAAATAAAATCTATAAATTAATAAATACCACAATCATCCACTCAAAATGTCTCTATCTTACTCATATCAAATGATAAACATCCTCTAATTTGATTAAAATCTGTCCACAACAGTACTCTGAATACTTGTGAGATTATTCTATCCTCTTACGTGACAGTATAGCCTAAAACTTACTGAGTCTAAATAACATTGCTCAAAGTACTTTAGACAAACCAATTTGAATACACACAACCTACCTGTATAATAGCTAATGTCATTCTACAGCTGAACAAAATGATCTAGGGGTCCCCAGGGATTCTGGCACCTGCCTTGCAAGTGCAAGGACCCGGTTTCGATCCTGATAACCATATACAACAATGCAGGGTGTGGAGACTCACGCCCACCAGCAAGCAGAACCACATACACCACAGTGCCAGTGTGATGGCTCACACCTGTAAGCCCAGCCTCCCAGGCCCTGTAAGCCCTCTGGGAGGCAGAGGCAGGAGGATTACAGGGGATTACAGGCGTGTAGACTCTGTCTCCAAAAAAAAAGAAAAAAAAAAAATTGATCTAGGGACTTAAATGATGTGCCCAAAGTTATAGGCCTCATGCAGCAAAACCCAGATTCTAATATAGGTTAAAAAGTCCTACTTTATTTTCTAAATCTGAATGCTAATATTGCCCCTTAAGAAACAAAACAAGAAAAATATCAATTTGTCCTTTAAAACCACTTGTAAGTATATCTTGGAAAGATAACTCACATGTTTGAAAAGGTAGGACAAAGAACAAACAGAACATTTTAAAGGAGTTTATATTTTTCCATAAAGGTGAATGTAATTAAATATAATTTTTTCTACTGTTTGAAATAAAAGTAGGCATACAACTTCATGTTCCAAAGGATTTTACTCACTGCAGTTCTTTGAGGAAGGATTTATATATTAAAAAACAGTAACTGTGAACAATAAACTAGGTGTGGTGACAATGCCCATAATCTCAGGCTGAAGCAGGACAACACTGCAAATTTAAGGCAGGCCTGGGATGCACAATGAATCGAAGGATAGCTAGAAATACGTAACAAGCTGGGCATGTTGGTGGATGCCTGTAATCCTAGTACTTGGGAGGCTGAGGCAGGATGATTACTGCAAGTCTGAGGCAAGCCTAGGCTACATAACAAATTCAAGGTTACCCTGAATTCATAGGAAGACCTTGTCTCAAAAAACCCATAATAAAAATATAATAACACTCAAAAAAATCAACCACCACCACAGGACTGTAAATACTAATAATTTTTTCTTACATGAGATTCTGTTTAACTCAATTACAGCAAAATATAAGCTTAGGCATGCATTTTCAAGTTTGGTGTGAGGACATTTATCCTTCTAGAAACATGCTTTTGTCCCTATTCCTGGGACACTAAGTTAGAAGCGCAGTGTATACTCACTCTGTGCCTCCGATGACTCCCCAGATATTTCCTTAACCCAATGAACATAGTCATGAATGACAGCAACTCCCACATTAGGGGTGATGAAAGGACACAGTTCATCAACATTGACAGTACTATGTTTTAATTTCAGCTCCAAAGGTGTCTGAAATAACTGCAGGTCATCATCCAGCTTCCTTTGTCTCAAACTGAGTTTTTCCAGGTGAACTTTGAATGGAGACTCAGTTAGGCTACAAGGAACAAGTAAGACAAAAAAGACAGAAAATTAACCGAAGATATAAGCTAAGATTTCCCTATGATCAAACTGTTATTTATTACCAACAGAATAAGAAAATATTTTCAGTGATTTTAAATAAATTTTGTTATTCCGATCAATACATGATGTTGTCATACATGGAAATGTCACAGAGAATCTTACTCATTTTGTTTTCTGAGACAGGCTCTTGCTACTAGTTCAGGCTAGCATCAATCTCACAGCAATCCTCCTGTCTCAGCCTCCCAAGTGCTGGGATTACAGGCATGTACCACTATGCCTGGTGATCCTGAGCCTATTCATTTTTACAATTAATGTGTTATTATGTGGGTGGGGAGTATAGAGGGAAATAAAATCAAGATATTATTATGTACATGTACCCATTTCTTAAAGTGAATATAAAACTTCAGATACTACAAATATGTGCTAATAAAATATAATATTAAATATTTCATTATAAAAAGTAGAGGCAGTTCTTGGGGAACTCCCTCCTAAACACACATACACACCAAAAAAAAAAAAAAAAAAAAAAAACCACAAAGGCAAGAAGATCACAAGTCTGAGCCTAGTCTGGGCAACTTAGCAAAATAATGCCTCAATATAAAAAAGGGCTGGCAGTGTAACTCAATGCAAAGGCCCCAAGTTCAAGTACCAACACAAATACAGAGATTAAACATTAACTTCACAAGAATCAGTATTTCTGGGCCAGGGATGCAGCTCAGTGGCACAACACCTGCCTGGCAAGCAAGAGGTTCTGAGTTTGATCCCCGGTACTGGAAAAAAAAGGAAATACTTATCAAAAACAATGAAGTTAAATTCACTGACACTAAAAAAAGACTCATTGGGCATGGTGGCACACACCTATAACCCTGGCTACTCAGGAGGCTGAGGCAAGAGGATCACAAATTCAATGCTGAGCAGGGCAACTTAGACTGCCTCAACATAATGGTAGATCACCCTGGGTTTGAGCCTCAGTAGAATAAATAAAACCAAACCAAACAACAAAAAACCCTCTTTCTATCCAAAATTGTGCTAGGAATACAGAAAAATAATAAATCAGGGTCCTGACATTTGGATTTTCTGACAATAAAGTTTTTTTGTTTTTTTTTTAACCAACTACACTGCTTTTCTCAAAAATTATCAAGAAGTGTAACTCACGATTTAACAGATACTCGACTGGGCAGGAATCCATATTCCATTAAATCAGCAATCTGATGATTTTCCAGTTCATGAGAGTCATTCAGTCGTTCTCCACTATTAGCAAGAATCCAGTTAGGGCCCCAGCCGACCCTAAATGAGCGGCCCATGAACAGGGCCATATCCATCAAGAGGTTTCCCTTGCCATACGTGACAGACTTCTCAAGAGGGACTAAGCCTGGATGCCTGCGTGTGCCCACTGTTTTCAACTGAACCTCAGGGGCTGGGCTAGGCACTGTAAACACAGTGGCCAGGGCTGGAGGGACAGACCAAGGGGATGTGGATGGTATAGTCATTGACGACGGTGCTCTGGGAGTTCGACATTCTTGCACAAAGGCACTTGGTGAAAGAAAAGCTCCACTTGTAAATTTTGACTGTAGTAATCCACCAACTGAAATAAGAAAGGAAAAGACTTTTAGCAGCATTGTTTACTGTTTCTTGACCAACATCAAAAATCAGTAGGGCAGAAATCATTCAGCATTTCATCAGACTAAATCAGATACGGACTGACCATAGGTTAAGTCAGTTAATGTAGAAATTATTCTTTCCACAAGGGAATCAAAGTAAGAACTTTAATATGATTATGTCAATAACAATAATATTAACAAACACTACTACTATCTTTTTTTGAGATAGGGTCTCGCTTTGTAGTTCAGGCTGGCCCTGAGCTCAGCCTCAAGCTCTCATCACAGCAATCCTCCTGCCTCTGCCTCCCGAGTGCTTGGATTACAGGCGTGAGCCACTACGCTTGGCACTGTGGTATGTGGTACTGATTGCTGCTGGGCATGAGTTTCCACACCCAGTATAGTATGTGGTCACCGGGGGATCCAACCTGGGCCCTTGCGCTCGCAGGACAGGTGCCAGAACCACTGAGCTAAATCCCTGGCCCAAGTTTTTAATTAAAAAAAAAATGTATCACTAGAAAACAGTAAAAGTAGACTACACAGGAGTACAATGCAAGAAGACTTGTGGAATACTCCAAATAACGTATGACAAAAAATCAGGAGGTCAGAGTTTACTAATACACATTCACAAGCAGACAAGAACACGCCACCAAGCAAACCACAAACGCTTTTCTTTGTACAACTTCTACAACTGTACCAGCAAAGGTAATTTTGGTTCTTAAATCTGGCTACACCCAAAAGATACTTATGAATAAAATTTCTGGCTGGTTGGGGATACTTGCAGAGAAGTTCTCTCTGCTTAGAACAGAACAAAAAGTACGGCACAGTGGCATGACAGCTTTCTTATAAAATGACATATTTGATATGATACCTAGTGAACGGGATTTTGATGAGTGCATTGCAGAAATGGGGAGTCTTGGAGAACAGATTTCTTGAGAAGTATCTCCTTTGGAAGGAAGATGACTGAAGTGTTGATCCATCATATCTACATCTTCTTCATCAGCAAGCAATGATGCTTTCATGATCTAAAAAGGCAGTATCTATAGAATGAATGCGCTCCCCATAAATGAAATACCAGAAAAATTCAGTTTCTAACAATCAAAAAAACTGGTCTTCTTCAAGGCCGTCCATCACATTTGTGTAACTATTACACTATATGAGCTCAAAGGTGAGAAGTCACGTAATTCTTCTTTGTATCTATGAAAGTCTCACCACAGCCTGGTACACGGCAGCTGCTTAGGTCTGTTGATTATTTTTAAAGTGACACATGAGCCAAAGACTAAACTTAGAATAAGTCACGGGGCGAGGAAAGCACAGAGCTTAAAAAGACCTATATGTTCAGTATTTACACAGTTTTGTGGAGCACTTACAGACCTTCAAGACCACACCATAAGTCAACACAGTACTTTACAGAGAAAAATCAGTGCTCGTAGTTAAATAATTTGCCTAGTCATTACAAAAATTGGGTTACAATGTGGTTTTCTAATTCTAATGTACATAAGTCTAGAAGTCCAGTCTTTGGATTCTCAATATAAACTTCCTTCTCAATGGGAAAATGAGACCAAAACATCGGCCATATATGCATTTTTTTCCACTACAGTAAATAATGGTTTTAAGTGAATCATCAAGGAAAAGGATTGATGTTATGCAAGAGAGACAAAGGATTAGTTTGGTTTTCTGTAATAAGAGTGGGTTAAAACTTCACCTGTAGGACATGTGGATTAATTCCCAGGGAAGATGCAATGTGTGTTGAGGCAGACACAGGTTCCTGATCCTCAGGCATGCTCTCTTCTAATATGGAATCCAAAACTGGCTCCTGGGAGATATCCACCATGTCACTGTCCAGTTCCACAACCCTCCCTAACTGCTCCACCTCTGGGCTCTGGCTCTGTAGACAGCAAAAAAATGAGGGAAGCAGCATTAAATTACACCAAATAAACACAGAACTTCTAGATAAGATTTAGGTTATTCAGAATGTGGTATAGTAGCATTAGATTCTGCGGGGCATGGTGGCACATCCCTATAATCCCAGCACTTGGGAGGCTCATCCACAAGAAGTGGAGGCCAGCCTGGAGTACAGTGAGTTCAAGGCTGACCTGAACTAATAGTTGAGACTCTTGTCTCAAAAAATAGAAACAAAACAAAACAAAAAATTAGATTTGCCTATTCCATCATGAGGTGAGACAGTATATTTGAAAAGAGGACTTAACAGTTACTCTTGAGATTCAAATGAGGATAAATGGAATTATCCTTTAGTAGTATTATAGTATGGGGTCTGTTACCAAAGCCAGCATCTATACTGAGGCAAACTGTGGTCTTCAGAGATAAATTCCCTTACCTGATTTAGCTAGCGAATAGAATTTCCTGACTTGTACAGCATCACTGTGCCCACTCACTGTCTTGCAGCCAGAAGCAATTTAGAATAGAACAAAAGGTACACAGAATTGGGCAGTGATGCAGTCTGTAATCCCAAATCCTCTGGAAGGTAAGGCAGGAAAAAAGCAGTTCTAGGGCAGACTGGGCCAATTAGCCAGTACTATACAACAAAAAACCAGAAAAACAAAGGAAACCAAACCAAACCAACCAAAACCTCCATAAAGTTTCTAATAATTTTCTTTAAAAAAATTTATAAATAAATAAATTTCTAGTTAACACAATTCTGGGTCTAGAAATTATCTTTCAGTTGACTCAGTCCTCAGGTTGATTAGGCTCCATTAGTGCAGTTCCATGGAAAATAGAAGATATTCTAATTTCCCAAAAGAACAAAGTAGTATTAGCAAGAATTCTAGTGTGTATGGGGGGGTAGGGATTTAACTCAGTGGTTCCAGTGCCTACCTTGTAAGCGCAAGGGCCTGGGTTCATCCCTGGTAACCACATAAAACAATACTGGACATGGTGACTCACACCTGTAATCCCAGATTTGGGAGGCAGAGACAGGAGTATTGTTGTGAGTTCGAGGCTGAGTTCAGGACCAGCCTCAACTATGAAAGAAAGACTCTGTCCAAAAAAAAAAAAAAAAAAAATTCTAGTTGGGAATAATCCCTTTATATTTAAAAGAATGAAGGGTTATAGTAACATTTATTAAGCAGTTTTAAAGCTATAACTATCACCAACAGTATGGTGAAAAGGTAACTGCTCACAAAGCTGAAGCACATTGTAAGGTTAATTGGGTCAATACAAATTCATTACGTAGGTCCTAAGCTCACCTAGTAAAATGTTGAGAAACGGCTGAGGAAATATATGAAACATTTTTAAGCCATCAAATTCTACTTGTTCTTTCTACTCATAGGTTATCTCTCCAGAATTTCTAGCTGAGTTTTTTTGAGCAGCCCATTTCAAGCCAAACCTCAAACATATGCTATTATACAAAAGACAGTTCAAAAACTTTTTCATGATCTCACCATTAGTTCACTTTTTCAATTGGACATTACTATTATATTACTTTCAACAAGTATCCTTGGTAAAAGGATTATTCTCATGGTCAACTGCAGAAAAATAGAGGTGTTAACAAGACAAATGAACTACTACCTAAGATGTGAACAATACAACTGCGGCACAAAATAATGGTTCAAAGGTAAAGCTATGCAGACTGTGTTGGTACATGGCTGGGATTCTAGCCTAGGCAGGAGAATCAGAATTTAGAGGTCAGCCTGGTCAACCTAGCAAGACACTGTATTGAAATATCTACCTCAGCAGCAGCACATCCCAATGTTCAATCTTCAATAACACACACACACACACACACACACACACACACACACACACACACACTCTGACTCAACACACCCACACGGCAAATAGAATACTTTTTGCCAATGTACTGGGAAGTCTACTAGCAAGTCTGAGTACTTTTTAATGCTTTAAGAGCCTATGGATGGGTCAATGTGCTTGCCTAGCAGGGTCCATTCTAAGCACTTCAGGGGGAGAAAAAAAACATCCTGGGATTTTAAGAATCCCATTTTAACTATAAAAATCATGGAAAACTTCACTCTGTTCATTTAACTTGTTCATTTCTAACCAAAAAGTTTCTGTCTTGGGTGTTGGGGATAGAACCTAGGGCCTTGCACATGCTAAGGATTTATCAAGACTTAGTATAGCTTGAGATGTAGCTCAGTGGTGCAGTGCCTGCCTGGCACGCGCAAGGCCTGAGTTTGATCTCTAGTAGCAAAAAAAACCAAACCAAACCAAACCAAAACAAAAAAAGCCTTACTATAATGTCGTGCATGCATGTTTGGACCACTAGACTGTCAAAGCTTGACGACATGGGTATGGTTTACTGTTTTCTGAATGTGCCACAAGGCACATCCATTCAGGGAAGTTCGCCAATCACTCAACACTTGCTTTGTTATTGCAGTGTAACAAGTGAAACACTTGAGTACAAAGAGGAAGGTGGGTGTGTAGAGTAAGTTGGGGAAGAGTGGTTCCAACTACTACTTAGTTCAACCAAGGAGTAACACCAGCGGCAAACATGTTCTGTTTTTATGTAAAATGAAAAGATTTCAAGTAACTAGATTAGAGAACTACAGGACCCAGCAGATCTTTTTGAAGAGTGTTTTTCCACACAGACTTCAAACATGCAGCTGATGCAAAACATCTACTAGTAAGTGTTAAAGGGGAATTACTATAAAATAGTAAGGAACTGGCAAGTTCTTGGAACCCCTTGAGGTATGTGGATTTTGTTAAAGCGTATCTAAGTAATTGCAGTATCCTCCCCAAAGATATTTTTAAAGTATTTTTCAGATAAATCTAAGAAGATTTGCTTTTTCAAAGCCAGTTCTGGGAAGAAATCTGATTGAAAAAGGAAATGAAGCTGACTCAGCAGAAAAAGATGAGAAGAAACCAAGGTCCTGGGTGTGGTGGTGCACACTTATAAAACCAGCACTTGGGGGGCTGAGGCTTCAAGTACTGAATTTAAGGATAGCCTGGACAACATAGGGAGAACCCGCCCTCCAAAACAAAACAGAAACAAAAGGGCCTCTGGGAAACCTATGAAAAAGAAAGGCACATGCTGGGAGAAGCTAAGATGTCATCCTAACTCTTCCTTCTCTACAATGTGATCTTTTTTTTTTTTTTAGGTTTTTGGAGACAGGGTCTCACTTTGTGGTTCAGGCTGGCCCTGAGCTCAGCCTCAAACTCACATCACAATCCTCCTGGGTGCTGGGATTACAGGCGTGAGCCACCACGCCCGGCACTGTGGTATATGGTACTGGTTGCTGCTGGGTGTGGGTCTCCACACCCAGTATTGTTATGTGGTTACCGGGGAATCGAACCCGAGTCCTTGCGCTTGCGAGACAGGCGCCGGAACCACTGAGCTAACTCCCCGGCCCTACAATGTGATCTTTTAAAGATTGCACAATGGACTGTAAATACTAATTACACATAAAGTATTCAAAAAACCACTACCTATATATAGAGAGAGCAAGGTTTCACAACAAATCTTTACTTGCCCATTAAAAGTGAAAGATATGTCAGGATATTTATCCAACAGAGTAAATGACTAGTCCAAGGTCAAATAAATGTTTACATAATTCATACAGTCCTCTGAACAAGTCTCATTTGATACAATTACTAATTCCAACACAACTTATTTTCTACCTATAAAGAGTATTTTCTATTCATTTTGCTTGAAAATCAGCAATAGTGCCCTCTATCAATAATGTTCTCTAGGGAAATGCCACGTTAGGGTTTCAAAGGCCTACGAAGGGAAGTGTGTGTGTTTTCTACAGATACCACAAGAAATACTACTAGAGAAGGCAAAAGGCTTAACATTAATAACTTTGTATTTTATTTTTCAAAAGAAAATTCAGGCTAGTACATTAAGAAAATTATCTAGTATCTAAAACAAGCTTGTGGCTATAAAAGTATATCTATATATCTATAGGTAATATGTCTACACTACATAAAATATACAATTAATTAGTTACCTGATTGATTTAGAATCTTGCTGTATAGTTCAGTAATCTTCCTGTGTGCTGGGATTACCATGTTACAAATATATTTAAAATATGTATTGGGGCTGGGGATTTAGCTCAGTGGTTCTGGTGCCTGTTTCACCAAGCACAAGGACCCAGGTTTCACCAAGCACAAGGGCCCAGGTTTGATCCCCCGGTATGCGCAGTATTGTATGTGGAGACTCACACCCGGCAGCAACCAGTACCATATACCACAGTGCCGGGCGTGGTGACTCACGCCTGTAATCCCAGCACTTGGGAGATAGAGGCAGGATGATTGCTGTGATATGAGTTTGAGGCTGAGCTCAGGGCCAGCCTGAACTACAAAGTGAGACCCTGCCTCAAACAAAACAAAACAAAACAAAAAAACGTATTAGTTCATTGGCTCAAGATAGCTACTCCTCTTCATGTGGTACTGGGATCAAACTCAGGACCTTGCACTTGTGAGGCAGGTGCTGGAAACTACTCTTTGTGGGTTTTTTTTTTTTTTGGTATTGGAGATCAAATCCAGGACTCTGAGCTTGCCATGAAGGAGCCAGAACCACTGAACTAAACATCCCAGCCCTGGAGACTACTCTTCGATTTCAAATCACATTATACACAAAACAAAGGAATCTTGTTTTTCTAAATCCTAATACATTTTTTTTTTTTTGAGACAGGGTCTTGCTTTTGTAGTTCAGCCTTGAATTCACAACAATCCTTGTTCTCTGCCTCTCAAGTGCTGGTATTACAGGTGTGAACCACTATGTCTGGCACTGTGGTGTGTGGTTCTGATTGCTGGTGGGTGTTGAGTCTCCATGCCCAGCATTGTTGTATGTAGTTACTGGATTCGAACCCGAGTCCTTGTGCTTGCAAGGCAGGTGCTAGAACCACTGAGCTAAATCCCCAGTTCTCCTTTAAAATTTTTTTCACAGTGGAAATTTCTTTCCACTGCTGGAAAGAAAAATTATTTCAATTAATCATTAACTGGATGTTATGTTTCTGAGAAAGTTGAATAGCCTGCCTTGAAGGTACTGAAAACAAACTACACTTCAGTTATAAAGGTGGGCTAAAAAGTACTACATTCGAGGGCTTGGGCTGTAGCTCAGTGGCAGAGCAAGTTCAATTTCTAGTACTGAAAAATGACAATAAAAATACTACATTCTATTTGGGTGCGAAGGTTTCAGTCTCTCAATAGTTTGAGAATCTGATGTATACAGCCTGAAAGGCATTAAAAAAATAAGTATGAATACCAAGCCAGATTGAAAGAATCAAGGTCAAGCTCACCAGACAATGCAGATATGAACTGGATCTCAGCCCAGGGGTTTGAAACTAATATTCTGACAACAGAACAAACATTTCTGCAACAGCCTTAATTTAATCTGAATGACTAAGGTTATAGGAGACAAGATCATATGAAAATTTAGTCACACACACACACACACACACACACACACAATTTTCTTGAGAATGAGTCTTACTATGTAGCTCAGACTGGCCATGAACTCACTATACAGCTCAGGCTGGACATGACGTTCTTGTGGTGATCCTGCTGCTGGGAATACAGGTATGTGCCACCATGCCCACCAAGTCTTTGTATTTCTTGATTGCTTAGCTATACTTATTTAGAAGAATATAAGGCTTACAAATCAACCTTAGAGATGGGATGGATGGTATTATACAAAATGTATTGGAATAAATGTGACCAATGACAAAAAATACAAACCTTTCTAAAAAGCTAAGAAAATACTCTCACTCTTTTTTCTTTTTCTGTTAGAGATCCTGAGGATGTGTACAGGGGAAATAAAACAAAGAGGAAACAAAAACTCTAGCAGATCTCAGGGATACAGTATTATGGAAATCAACCTCTTTCTGGGGAGGTAACTTTGAAAACACTTATCTTGATGCTGGGATATGTTCCTAGTTCATTTAGATAGTGAAGGTATTTTCTCATACCAAATTCAAAGGAGGATCCTGAGAGCTAATCACTACTGTCATTTACATCTGTCTCACCTGTGTCGCTGAGCAACAGTAAGGACTTCTCTGGAGTCCTGTGTTACTGCTCTAACACATATGTACTACACCCATCATAAGTAATGCAAGCGAAAATTTAAAGTGTAGACATCTAGATGCCTCTACACATTTTTCTTGTTTTTCTCTCCCAATCCAAAAGGTCAAAGACTTACCTATTTGTTCAATCAAAAGTTATCTGAAAAAGACACTTGTATTCACTAATTATTTTTGCACAATTTTAATCATTGCCAATTCAACTAGACCCCTGTTCTGAAATTTTCTAAAAGCCTTTTCAAAAGAGCTTACTGTAGTGTTAATATAGTTGATTTTTTTTTTTAAGGTTTTTTGAGACAGGGTCTTGCTTTGTGGTTCAAGCTGGCCCTGAGCTCAGCCTCAAACTCACATCACAGCAATCTTCCTGCCTCTTACAGGCGTGAGCCACCCCCACCCCCACTGTGGTATGTGGTACTGGTTGCTGCTGGGCGTGAGTCTCCACGCCCAGTATTGTTATGTGGTTACGGGTATCGAACCCCGGCCCTTGCGCTTGCAAGACAGGCGCCGGAACCACTGAGCTATAGCCCCGGCCCCTAATATAGTTGATTTTTTATAGTTACTTTCTAGAACTGTATTCTGGCAATCAAAGGGCTCAATAACTACTGATTATCAACATTACATAAATATGTCCTGTCTGCCCATCGATGAAACGTCTCCTTTCCAGCTCTTATTTTTAGGGGCCTATATATACTCACACTGGTACAAAGTAAGGGTATTTCTCTAAAGATATATATAATCCATATATGGATTCCATTCATATATATATGATTGATTTTAAAAAGGGATATAAGGCATATATGATTCAGACAAAATGTGGATAACTGAAAGATCAAGTTAATTTACAGCATTTCGTAAGTAGAGATTTCTTAGGATTTTCTAAATACTACAAAGAACATAAACATATGCTAGTTCCAATCTCCCCATTTCTATCTTATCCTTCCCTTTCCCGTTCGCGCAAATAGGAACATATACACACAGTATTCTCCAGAAAATGCCTCCCAAGGAATTATTTAATAAATCATAATAAAAATTGCACATTTCGGCAGTCAGAAAATTGTAGAATGGAAAATTCCAAAGGCGCAGCTTTTAGCAGCTGAGAGGTAGATGACGCTTTACAAATAAGTCCAATGTCAGTAACTCTTCTTTGAGTGAGTGTGGCAGCATGAAAAAAATACTTTAACTTGATTGAATATAAACAACATCCAGATTAAAGTAAAACTCTTTGTGAGCTGGCATTCAAAGAAATTATCTGATATTTAAATTACAGACCTTTACCTATAAAGACCAAAGGCTTATATTAGTTTAACAACACTGGAAAAGTGTGAGATACAAATAATTGCAAGATACAATGTAGCTCCTATTCTGTCCAAGCTAAATAATTCATTTGCATTCTAAAATCATCTATTTTCATAAAGATCATTAAATTACAAATATTAAGAGGTTATCCAAAGTATAAGGAAACAACTTGAGAAAAATGGAGTGAAAAACCCTTGCTGAGAGCTAAAAAACCATGGAGGTAAAGACAAGATTAAGCTGCACATCAGGTAGTGAATAAAAGTAGGTTTTACTCTGCATTGACCCACATAAACAAAATGCTATCTTAAACTGATCACTGAGTAAGGAATTACAAATCCAAATGAGAGGGAGGCAGAGTCTAAGAATGACAATCTGCAGAGGAATGACCCAAACAGCAAGAGAATTCTTTAAATCTCTCTTGTAAAAAACAGATTCCTGCACACACCCCTCCACCCTCCCTGACACTTGTCTCAATGTGACTGCCAATATGTTTGCACTCTTCAAAGTTCCAGGGTCATAAAACAGCTTGTAACAGCTGAATGACTTGCTTTCAACTTCTGTATCATGGATTCCATTCAAATTCACTGCCCTTTCTCTACCTGAGGTGGAAGTGCAGGTTTGCCATTAAGAGCCATCTGTAAAGGGGCAGCCTGGCCTGTGGGAGACAAAGGGGCAGTCTTCAACTTCTTCGTACTGGCTTTGGATGGATGCTCCTCTTCCTCTTCATCAGAATCCTGAAGGCCATATTTAGAAAAATGGGAGACCTAAGGAAGAAAGAAACCCCAACATCAATTTTAACAGTGCTCTATTCAAAAGTTTCCACAGTATCTGCCCTTGTAAATGTAGCATTGCCTTTAAAAGGAGAAATCAGGGCTGGGGGTTTAGCTCAGTGGTTCCAGTGCCTGCCTTGCATATGCAAGGGCCTAAGTTCATTGCGTAACTACATACAATAAAGCTGAGTGAGGAGACTCACCCCAGCAGCAACCAGCACCACATACCACAGTGCCGGGCGTGGTGGCTCACACCTGTAATCCCAGCATCTGGGAGGCGGAGGCAGTATTGCTGTGATGTGAGTTTGAGGCTGAGCTCAAGGCCAGCCTGAACTACAAAGTGAGACCCTGTGTCAAAAAAAAAAAAAAATTCAGAGCAAGGTGAAGTGACAATACCTTAAATACCCAAGAGCCAGTTTCAGGTCGGTACTCTTTGAACTGAGCTCCCTGTTTCCTTGAAACTGCTTCCAGTCTCCCCTCATAGTTGATATCAGCAAGGCGATCTGGGCTCTTTATTAAACAACGAGATGTTTTATCTGTTGGCCAAACTCCATCCAGTGTGACTTCAGCCTTTCTGTAAAGTATAACCAAAATATATGTTTCATATTCAAGACTGGAAGGCAACTAAGATGGACATAAATAACAAACACAGCCATGTTACCTTGCAATTACTCTGCAGACATTTCATAAACCTCCTCTTGCTTCTCACACGCACAAGGAGTCACCCTCAAAATTAACTCATTATATGGTTCCAGAGAGACTACTTTTGTTTCAAACTACCACGGCCCATCAATTATTTCCATCTAATCTAAATAACAACTAAGCTATAAATACGTCCTGTGGTCATACCCCAAATCTGAGAGTGAGTAGGTCTTGTATTGAGCCAAATCCTGAGCCGTCCTTATTTTTGAGACAAGGTCTTGATAATATGCTAAGCTACCTGGGCTAGGTCTGAATTTGTGATCTTCCTGCCTCAGCCTCCCAGAGTGCTATACACCCAGTACACCTAGTATAGTGTCTTTACTGGCTTTATAATCATCTGATATTAAAGAATCACCTCACAGAATAAATCTGAAAGAGATCGCTTCTCTTCAGTTTTTTTGAAGGAACTACAGAACTCATGGCATATCTTCTTCATTTGGTTTGGAAAAATAATCAGTGAAGCTGTCTGGTCCTGGGTGTTTTATTTATGGGAGGTTTTGGATTACTGACTCAATCTCTGTATTTATTATAGGTTTACTCAAATTTTCTACTTCTTCATGATTCAAGATTGATGAGTAGCAAAGATAAATGATTTTAACTATGACCTTTTCACCTGCCTGGAAAAATAACAGAAGCTAAATTTTCCCACTCAAATACGGTTAAGTATGGCTGTAGCAGACACAAAACATTGAAAACTTTTTTTTTTTTAGGTTTTTGGAGACAGGGTCTCGCTTTGTGGTTCAGGCTGGCCCTGAGCTCAGACTTAAATCACATCAGCAATCCTCCTGCCTCTGCCTCCCGAGTGCTGGGATTACAGGCGTGAGCCACCACGCCCGGCACTATGGTCTGTGGTACTGGTTGCTGCTGGGCGTGAGTCTCCACACCCAGTATAGGTATGTGGTTACCGGGGATCGAACCCGGGTCCTTGCGCTTGCATGACAGGCGCCGGAACCACTGAGCTAAATCCCCGGCCCAAAAACTTTTTAAACTAGCAATTAGACCTGTTAATATTAGGTAAAAGTTAGTCCTGAAGTCATAGTATAGCCTTGATTAATCATTTATAGTTTTAAATAAAAGCAGAAAAAAATAATTATACTTTACAGTCATTAAACAAGTTGCCGAAGTAAGTACATATAGCATTGTGTTCATGTTTTGTTTTTGATTTTTTCACAGTGCTGGGGACCAAACCCCAGGCCTTATGCATGCTGAGCAAACAGTCTACCCTGAGCTATCGTCCTAGAACCCATTTATGTTTATAGGAAAAAAAGAGGAAAAAAACCTACCTGTGATTTAGCTGAGTATTTCTGTATATAAATAAATTCTTACCTGTTTAGCCCTTCGCCCACAGGTGGCTTCTGGTCATCATCTAAGTAGACAATAACTTCTTTCCTTCGGATATGTACAATGTTATCCAAATTGAGATTTGTCAAATTCACATCTCCTTCAAAATAGATTGAGCCATAACCTACAAGTTAGGAGCACATTGTTAAAAATTCATCTTGTATAAGGAAGCAAATACCTACTTTATACCTACACTGATTAAACAAGTAGAAGAAGCAGTCTTTTTTTTGGGGGGGGGGTGAAATTTGGAATCAAACTCAGGATCTTGCACTTGTCAGGTAGGTCTCAGCAGTATCACTGAGCTAAATCTCCAGCCCCAGTGAATATTTTAAATCATCTAACAATTCTTAGAGTGAGTCTTTTTCTCCATTACACAGTATTTGTGGAACAGGGACAGTAGACATTAATTCTTATTTGATGCAGCATCTGTACTTTACACTTCTGCTATCCTCAAGAGCTTTCTTAAATCTCTTCCTCAAAATATGAAATGTTGCATATAAACAACGCTTAGCACTCCACCTGCCAAGAAGTCAAAGTGCTTGAGTCCCCTTTAAATATAATATTTAAGATATTCCATCCAAAAAAGATTAAGCTATCTTTAATATTATAATGCTATAAAATTGAACCTTAGGCATATAACAACTTTTGGAAGTCAATTTTTTTCACTTAGTATTTTTTCTTTTTTTGTGATACTAAGGACTGAACACACACTAACCACTGAGCTAGCTATGTCCTTAGCCTTTTCTATTATTGTAAGACAGTTGCTTCAGCTAACGTCAAAACTTGATACTTTTGTCACGACCTCCAGAGTGAATGGGATAATAGTTGTGTGCCACTGGTCCTGGCACATGTAGTGTATCTTGATATTTAGAGCACTTTCTTTGACTGTGGAAAACTGCAATGAACCAGTTTACTAGTGCAAAGCGGAATACTTATGCCCAAGTACTCAGTTCTAATTTAAGTGGGTTTCTTGTCAAAATTTCTACTATTCAGGCCAAAGAGGACTCAAATGTAGGAAAAAAGCAGTTCCACTATCAAGAGTTTCTCTTTAAACAAAGTGCAAATTATACACTAACTCCTAAAACTCACACTCACCTTTACGACCAATGGTGAAGTCAGAAACAATACATTCTCCTTTTTCATTGGTAATTTTGGCAAGGTCATCCATAGACGGAATGGTGTAGTATCCAACCTTAGTGAGGACAATGCCTATTATGAAAAAAGTAAAATTTAATTAAAATTAAATATTAATTTGTGATTATCCTTGGGCAGAGGAATTCTTAGTAATACCTATTTCACATTACATTTAAAAATTGTTTCCATGAAATAAGTAAATTTTTAAAACTTAACATATTCAGTAACTAAATTACAACACAATGAGAAAATATATCAGAATTAAAGACTTTAAAAACTAATTTTTAATGAAACAATTATAGGACAACATGTATTTTCAAAGTAGGGATTCAAGGCCAACTAAGTTTAAGGAACACAATATATATAACTGTACAGCATAGACTTGGTTTATAAAATAATGAAATTTTTACATTTCCAGACAGTTAAAAATCAGGATGATTTGAAAAATCCCACAAATTCCAATTACAAGTGAGAAATTAAAGGTGCTATAATGTTGCTAAAAATTCAACTGAAATGAAGATTTCAGATATACCTATAACTGATATTTAATGGCCCAAGAAAAGAAATGATGGCTCACACCTATAATCCCTGCACCCAAGAGGCTAAGACAGGAGGATTGCTGAGAGATTGAGGCTAGCCTGGGTTACACAGTGAGTTCAAGGCCAGCATGGACTATATGGCAAGACTGTTTCAAAAAAACTAAGAAAGAAAAAACAAACAAACAAACCAAGAAAGACAGACAGACAAAAGGAAAGATAGAAAAGAAAGAGGGAGAGAATATAAAGGGTTTCAGAACATTTCCAACATAAGAAGGACCAGATGTGATGACAAGGTTTTATAAAAAAGAAACTTGAAGAACTAAAAAAGTAGCAGGCCAATGGCATGTTATTCTTACAACTCCTTGTCACTGTAGCTAGATACCAGGCTATGTTCCTATGAGAAAAATATTTAAGACTGACATCAGATCAAACTTCAACCTGCCCACCTGTATACTTGCTTCTTTACTGGCAAGATTTAGAGAGCTATTAAGGGCAGAGCTCTAGAAGGAAACACGGTCAGAAAGAAAATAAGGGGGGAAAATGTATTGCCTGGGTATGTGAATTAAAGACACAATTACCATAATAAGACCATGTAGATAAACACATAAATACATTCATTATTTTTTTTGGGGGGTACCAGGGGTACCAGGGGTCAAACTCATGACCTTGCACTTGCGAGGCAGGCACCGAATCAGTAAACTAAATTCCCGGCCCTTTCAGAAATTTTAATGTAAAATATGAAAGCTATTTTCCTCAGACATGAGAAACCAAAAGACTTCCGGTATGCGCAAGCGGTAAGATAAGCAGATATAAAAAATTTTTAGACACTTCAACAATGACTGTAAATCAACGTATGTGTTAATGGAATACTATCTAACAATAGAAAAGAATGAATTGTTGATACATGTACCATGGGTGAAATTTGAAATTAGACTGAATGAAAAAATATATAATGCATTTATATAAGGTACAAGAATAGGTAGAAGTGATCTATGTGACAAAATCAGAACTCTCGTTGAATTTTGGGAATAGGAACAAAAACGAACTTTCAAGAGTAAAAAGTGTTCTCTACCTAGTCTGGCATGTCAAAATTAAATGAATATGGATGACTGGCATACTTAATTATATGCAAATTTTAATTCAGTTTAATTAAACAAGGAAGAAAGTAATGATACCCCAACCTCAAATGATATATTATGTCAGGACAAACAAACATACAAAGGCAAAAGATGAAGGATAGTGCTAAGAGGTCAAGACACCCCAATTTTATAGTTTACTTAATAGATTAATCTATGGTGAAGGGAAAGAAAACAGAGGTGATCAAGTCACAGCAATAGTTACCAACTAAGTGCCCAGAACAGTGCAGGTCAAGCATTATGATCTATATATTCTAATCTAGCTAAATTCTTGACACAGTAGAAAATAATTGTTCTCATTTTAATTTAAAAACTGAGTTTAGGGCCACAGATTTAGCTCAAGTGGTACCACGCCTAACTTGAAAGCACAAAGGCCCAAGTATGATCCCTAGTACTGCAAAACAAAAACAAAAACAAAGACAAAACTGAATTTATAAAATTCAGGAAAGTATCATGATAGTCCATTTGTCTATGAAAGTTGAGCTCTTCATACTAAAATTATAAGTTTTAAGTACATATTCAAAAATTTAAAAATTATGTGAATTTGACCTGCTGGATGTGAATGGTAAACATTATTTTCTATTTCTTCTCTGTCATCCTGCAGTGACTCATCATGAAAAGAAGTTTCTTCACTGCTTCCTTCCAGCCCATTTCGCAAAGCAACACGCATATTTAATGCAGCAATGGTATCGTCCACACTGCTGCTGTTGTTGTGTTTGTTTCCAGCATTCTCTGGGGTTTGAGGAATGGGTTTGGCAATAGGGTTATTATAAAAACGTGACACAAGAGAATCATCATCTCCATCCTGCTGATGGTTCTCATCAATAGGTTTGCTCAGGAAACTAAATCTGAAAAGAGAAAAAGTAGTAGTATCTTAGCCTCTTACAGTATCAATAATGGTAACAGCTAACCTTTTCTGAGATTTAACTAAATTATCTGGCACAGTTCTGGGTAATTCCATGCATTAAGAACCAATTTAATAGAAATGCCAGGCTATATCACATACAGTTGCAAATTCTCTATGGTCAGTGTTATTTAAAATACATCAATAAATGTTTTGCTAAAAAACAAACAAACAAACAAACAAAAAACTCAACAACAACAAAAAACCAACTGGCTAGGGATTTAGCTTAGTGGTTCTGGTGCGTGTCTTGCAAGCACAAGAGCCTTAGTTTGATCCCCAGTACCAAAAGAACCTCCACAAAACCCCAACTAATGCGATACTGATAGTCGTAGGTAAAATAGGTTACAATTATTATTTCTAATAAATAGAGGCACAGAAAAATAATAATGCCCAACATCACAAATCACTAAGTACTGGAGTAGAAGTTTGTGGGGGTGTTTTTTTTTGGGGGGGGGTGTTCACAGCACTGAACCCAGGGATTTCATACGGTAGGGGCCCTTTATAAAATTTTTTTGAGACAGTGTCTTGCCAAGTCACTATGTTGTGCAGGCAGTGGTTGAAATGTATTCTTCTGTCTCAGTCTTCTGAGGCAATTATAGGCCAAGGCCATCACAGCCTGCCTAGACTTGTAACTTTAAACATGGAACATCTAATTTTACATTTCACATATTTAATTTTTCTATTTCCATGAATAAATGGATCTGAGCATCTCAATTTCTAGTTTAAAACAGAAAAAGTATGGTCTACTATGTAGGAACAAATGATTAGTGGTTAAGGATAAAATATGGAAAAAATTTTGGATTTTTAATATTATAATCAGCAACATGTTAAGAAATGTTTTATCAATGAAAAATCAAATTAGAATTTTATGCAGATAGAAAGGATATAATATAGATACATATATATGTGTGTGCTTACATATATAAAGACTCTGCAATAAATCATTACTTTGATTACAGTAACACCAAGTAATCTAGATATGAACTAATGGGAAAAACTACTTAAATCATCTTATATTCACCATGACTCTTCAAACATAAAAAATGAAGCAGATAAAGTCATACAGATATACAAAGGCACTGTCATTCATATATAATTTCTACAGTATATATAGAATACAGTATATATATTAATGTATACAAAAATAAGCCACTAAGGATTAATTGGTACACTTCTCCTTTCTCCTTTAGATATGTACTCTATATTGATTTTTTTGTTTGGTTACAACAGTGCTAAGCATCACTAATTATCACGGGCAACCTACTCTTTATTTTAGGAAGATGGGGAATTTCAAATATATGTTAACTCTGTCCAACAGTGTTATGCAAATCCCCAAATCAGAATTATAATAAATATCAAGTAAATAAATTACTCAAGAAGTAAAACTATGATTTCTAGGAGCTACAGATTTAGCTCAGTGGTTCCACAATCTGCCCGGCAAGCACAAAGTCCAACTATCTCAAAAAAATATTAAAGGCAGAGAAGTAACTCAGAGGTAGAGAACTTATTAGACATATGTGAGGCCCTGGATTTAAGCTCCAGTACACACCCACACACCCATTCACCCACACACCCACACCCACTCATAAGAAAATTTTAAAATAAGAAAACAAAATCAAGTTTAAGATCTCTACAAAATGTGAGCAGAGTGCAAAAGAACTCAAAATAATTGTTTACCTCTCTCCATTTTCTGGATATTCATCACATGGTAAGGCCAGCTCTTCTGAATCACGATTACCAGGAGAAAACAGATTGCTGTTGTTAAGGTTCTTCAAGACCAGCTTCTTAATACTCTTCCTAAAACAAAAATTTAAAAAAAAAGTGAGGAATATAGTTATATCACACATATTATCTATAAAACCTCAGCCTTTCAAAAGGGCACTGTTGTTCAACTTTTTTCTTTAAGTTGGGGAGCCTCACTATATTGCTCAGGCTACCCTTAAACTTCTGCTTCAGCCTCCTGAGTAAGCCAGGATTAGTGTCATGTGCCACTACACCTGGCTTATTTGACTGTTCTTTCCTCCAATACTACAAATTGAAGTCAGAACCTTGTGCTTGCCAGGCAGGTACAGTGCCACTGAGCTATATCCATGGTCCTCGTTCAACTTTTATGTATCTAAAAATGACTAACCAAACTTCATCTATAAATTATTTCTAGAAATGTAAACTAGAACAAAGAGCCTCAATATATTGCACTCTGGGGTTTGAGAGAACAAAGCAAGGGATATTCACAAATGGAAAATGTCCTTGAACATCCTCTATCGCCTCTGAATCCTTTGAACAGTATCACCATAATAAATTCTCACCTGTTCTCAAAGTTATACAAAAGAAAACAAAAAACAAAAAACAAAAACTTCTTTCCTTTTCTGATTAGAAAAGCACTTAAAAAAAAAAAAAGCCAGTGACCTGGGCATAGTGGTGCATGTTTGTAATCCCAGCACTCAGGAGGCTGAGGCAGGAGGATCACCATAAATTCAAGGCCAGACTGTGGTACACAGAGAGTTCAGAGGCCAGCCTGAACTACAAAGTGAGATCTTGTTAAGAAAAAGAAAGTGTCCATCTATGTTGTCTGTTTAGCTATGTAGCTATAAAAATAATCCCGCAATGAAATGCCTTGACATTTCCTTCTCCTCACATTAAATGACGTCAATAATCTGATGTTAAATTTTTCTCAGGTTTTTTTCATGTATACATCAACATTCTAGGGAATCATATACGTGTGACTTTTGAAGTTTATCAAATCTTCTTTAAACTTTCCTGTTCATTTTTTTCTGGTAATGCTTAGGCAAGTGCTGTACTACTGAGCTAAATCTGAGCTAATTTCTCAAAAACAAAATAAAAACACACACACAAAACTAAAGCACATGCAAATAATTTTATGTTAACTATGCTTATCCCTGAGTGATGAAGTATTTTTAGCTTCTGTGATGTCTGTATTTTTCAAAATAACAAGTAAGCTGTATTATATTTGCACTAAATTTAATTACATATTTGATTTGTATCAAAATTTTATACTTAATTTACATTAACAAAAACCAAACTCACTTGGGCATGAATGCTCCATTGGCTAAGGATGGTTCATCATCATCCAGCCCATCAAACAGATGTGACTTGGTTGTGCCTGCTGTTTGTAAAGCCTTTGGCCGGACTCTGGTGGCAGGGCGGGGTGTCAGTTTATAATGAGTTGGGGTAGTAAGAGCCTTCTGAGCTGCTGGATTTGTAGGTTTCAATCTCTAAAAAAGAAAAGAAAAACACTGTTTAATGTACAGCCCTGGCCTAAAATATCAGAGAAGAGTTAAAACCTGATCTCTGCCATTAACCTCTAGATAATTCTTGAAGTCTCACCTCTCTGGAAACAAAAATGTAGCCAGGTGTGGTGCACACCTGTAATTCCAGCACTCAAGAGGCTGAGGTAGGATCACTGAGTTTGAAGACAGCCTGGGATACTATATAGTGAGACGTAGACTCAAAAGAGGGGGGAGGGGGAAAAGTTATTTTCTGAGGGCTGCACTGTACTCCATTAAGCTGCCCATGTTTGTTTTTCTTTGTTTTTTTTGGTCACTTATTCTTACCTATCCCTAAGTAGGAAAGTCAAGTCTCTGCCAGCCATGAAATAAAGATGCTGTTTGTATCCACAGAGAGGCAAAATGAGCTCACATTGAGAATTCTGGGGTGACTTGGAACCCTACTTATAATTAGTATAATATCCCTGGACTTTTAACACTTTGTGATGTGATGTGAGGACACATATAGGAGTTCTAGCATCTTGTGTTTCCAGAAGGCAAGGTGAGGCCAGCCATCTGTTCTTTTAGGACTGAGCAGGACCAGTGCCCAAGGCCTCCCAGAGGGTCCTCTGGATGGGTCTGGGCTGACATCCTATGTTGCTGCTATGTTGTCCACGAGGATCCAGCTGTGACCTAGAGCTGGCACAATCAGAACTAAAAGAGTGGGGATACAGCAGACCAGGGCACACAATGGCTCCCACTGGTGCTCTGGACAATGCTTTGTTACTGCTGCTAAGCAGGGCCGAGACACATGTTCAGAGACCTTGTGATGGACTAAATGAGACCTGCAGCTAAGGATGTCCTCCTGTGCAGGCACACAGTTTGTACACTCCGTGGGATTCATCTTTGGAGGTCCAGGCTGGGGTTTGCAGGATGGCTCTCCCTGAGGACTTCACAGATAGCTTCCTTCTGGTTTCCTGGCTATCCAGAGGGATGAGACCCAAGATACAGAGGTGAGGAGATTTGTCACAAGAGCTTGTGCTGGCGTTTGTCACTTCAGATGTACAATGTCTGAATTTGAGAATCCTCCTGATGGCTTAATCACTTGCCTACCATCCTTGCTTTCTCATGAATGTTAAACATCAAAGTACAAGGCTCTAATACTGCACATACTTTACTTGGAAACATCTAGAACTGTGCCACATCTGATGGATAAAATAACTGTTTCTTAGTTTCTTTTAAGAAAAGGAAAAAAAAAAATACCTCCTCTTTCTTCTTGGGGTCTGACATGGGATTCCGGAAGAGAGGAGAGTCTCCAAAAGGTGAATATGTCAGACTATTGAGATGCTGCTGGAGAACAGCCTGCTGGGCAGCAGAAGCATTTGGATCAGTCAAAGCTTTTCAAAAGAAGAAAAGGAAAAAACAATGTCATTAAAGATCCAATACATTTACTGCAGAGAACTTAGCATTCTTTTGGGAGATGAGGACTTCAAAATGTTCAGACTTGATGGGATTACTATAGAAGGAGTGAAACAAACTTGGAAAAAAAATCATGTGTTCAATGAACTAATCAACCAAAGATATGAAGACCCATTTTCATAATAGATATTACACATAAAAATTAACTTACAAGCTGTTCACTGTCACTAATAATCCAGGAAATACAAATGTTAAAAATCTTAAAGAACTGTTTTATACATACCTCACTGTTACTGGTACAACAGTACAAAACTTCTACTCTCTGACCTCTAGGAACATTAACCACTAATTTAATCTTTCTAAAAGAAACAAAGACAGTATATAGAACAAGCACCACTTTTATCTGAAACATGGACATTTAGCCTAATGATTTAAACTGAAAACAAAATAAAGATTTCTATGTGTTTACTGCACTTTTTCTGTAATTTGCCAAGGTTCAGGAATAATTCATGTGTCCCATATTAAATTATAAAAATCATGCTATATCAATATGGTGAATTAGGTAGTTACTATAAAGTAGTGTGGTGGCCAGGGATTTAGCTCAGTGGCATAGCACCTGACTTGCAAGTACAAGGCCCTAAGTTTGATTTTTCCATACTGGGGGAAAAAAAAGTAGAGTAACTATTTTACAATGGAAATATGAAAGCATGTTTAATGCAAATCCAGAAAAAATATGTTTTACAGGCTGTGTTGGTGTAGCTCAGTAAAACACTTGCCTATGTATGAGGCCCTGGTTTTAATCACTGGCTGCCTTTTCTCTTTTTTACACTAGGAATACAGAAAGAGAAGGCGATACAGAAACAATAAAAATGGCTATTAAGCATTCTTATATATTTATTACTGACATTTAATATCTATAATTAAATATAAACCCAAAGGTAAAAAAAGACTATCTAGTTTGTCTAATTTCCTCTCAAGATATATGAACAAATATTTATCAGTCATAGGGAATTCAAGGAACAATGGAGACTATATTCATAATCTATAATTGTACAAATTATAGGTGTGTACTATGATGAAGAAATCTCTTTGCATGAAAAAAATCTTTCTAAAACCACTGATCAAAACACATAACTTGGAGCCGAAGATTTAGCTCAATGGTTCCTGAGTCTGCCTTGCAATCCCAAGGTCCCAAGTTCGATCACCAGTAACCACATACCACAATCCTGGGCATGGTGGCTCATACCCACCAGCAATCAGTACCACATACCACAATGCCAGGCATGGTGGCTCACACATGTAATCCTAGCACTTGGGTGGCAGAGGTAGGAAGATTGCTGTGAGTTCAAGGCTTGCCTGGGCTACATAGTGAGCTCAGGGCCAGCCTGAACTACAAAGCAAGACCCTTTCTCCCAAACAAAACAAAACCAAAACCAAAACAAAACAAAACACATAACTCATTTTAGAGATTAAAAACTATTTTTTCCCTCTTCTGAACATATTTCTAAATGGGTTAAAGTAAAAAATATGGTAGACTGGGCTGGAGATTTAGATCAACTGGTACCGCTTCTACCTAGGAAGCACAAGGGTCCAAGTTCAATTCCTAATAGCTCAAAAAAAAAAAAAAAAAAAAAAAAAAAAGATAATACACATTAAAGGGGTGCCATAAACAAAAAACGTTTTGAAACTTCTCTCAAATGGGGAAGGAACTACAACAAAAGAGATAGCAACAAGGGCCGGGGAGTTAGCTCAGTGGTTCCGGCACCTGTCTTGCAGGCGCAAGGGCCTGGGTTCGATTCCCCGGTAACCACATAACAATACTGGGTGTGGAGACCCACACCCAGCAGCAACCAGTACCACATACCACAGTGCCGGGCGTGGTGGCTCACGCCTGTAATCCCAGCACTCGGGAGGCAGAGGCAGGAGGATTG
>PVIR01006872.1:0-42780 GCA_004026965.1 Petromus typicus
GCAGTTGGTTGTCAGAAAGATTTTTTTTTTTTTTTAAGGTTTTTTGAGACAGGGTCTCACTTTGTGGTTCAGGCTGGCCCTGAGCTCAGCCTCAAACTCACATCACAGCAATCCTCCTGCCTCTGCCTCCCGAGTGATGGGATTACAGGCGTGAGCCACCACGCCCGGCACTGGTATGTGGTATTGGTTGCCGCTGGGGTGAGTCTCCACACCCAGTATTGTTATGTGGTTACCGGGGATCGAACCCGGGCCCTTGCGCTTGCAAGACAGGCGCCAGAACCACTGAGCTATATCCCCGGCCCAGAAAGCTATTTCTTAATGATGGGTGTGAACATCTTGCACAGCCATTACATGAACAATAGCCTGTGTTCCGGGTTTTTGCACTGGACACAATTGCACAGGACAGGCAGTCTGGCCTTGTTCATAATCTATTTAATGAATTCATGAGAGATCTGGGAATGATACACCAATAACAGCTTCATCTTCAGATCAGTTCTTGCATTTACACATGAAAAAATGAACCATCTGTCCTTCATTGCCTTGTTCCCCAACAGTACCTTTTCCTCCTGCATTATATAGGTTGTGCTTGGTATCTTCTTCAAGAACCCCATTTCATCACAGCTGAACACTTGTTGACTGACTTAGACACATCCTTTTGTCTTCATGAATTCTGCAAATTATTTCTTATAGGTTTCTGTAGTGGCCTTGTCAGAACTGAAAGTCTTCTCATGTCTTAACACTCTGTGGATACCACTTCTCTTGTGGAATTTATCAGACCACCCATAATGATTTACAGATTCATCACTTGTTGCACTAGTAGAGGAGCTCTCTTGCAGTAAATCACTGTGCAATTTCCTGACTTATCCACAGATCATAGCTTCACTCATACTATCATCTGTCAATTGTTTCTCATTCAAGAATGTGAAGTTTTTCCACGTCTTCCAGCATTTTTGTCTTCTGCTTGGTTCACATTGTACAAATTAGTTGACATTATTGACCTAGCCATTCTCTACTCTGAGGCCAAATCAGTCTTAGGAATACCATGCTTATGTTCTTCTACAAATTCCTCTTCAAGGCAATGGTTATATTTTTTTTCAAGACCTTCTTCTTGCCATTTTTGTGCTATATATTCTTGTTATTTTACCATTGTCCTGCACCTCCGTGTCACCTTCCTTACTGCTCTGCACATCTTGTTATCTTCATTACCACTGTTTACTTTCTTTTTATCTCCATACGTGTTTTGTATTTTCTTTGAAACTATGTGAGATTGAATAACAAATGACAGTGCTGTATGTGCTAAAAAAAAAAAAATCATGCAAAAAAGCTTCACAGCAAGTGCACACAGGTCTGTCTTTGGCCATTTTCTAAAATAGAGGAATCCATGGCCATATGTCAAAGCAGGAAGATGACTGTGATCGTTTTAGTCACCCAAAATAGAGTTCGTGAATAAGCCAAATTGTTTGCAAATAGAATTGTTTGCAGACTGAAGTATTACTGTATTTATCTTTTGAAAGGCAAAATTAAAGCAGTAAGGGTACAATGAAAAAGTTAAACTTTCTCTAGTACTCACTTCTATTGCTCTTAGATAACCACTATTATCATTTGGGCATATTTTACATATGAAAATATTTTACATATGAAAGCATAAAATAATTTTAAAGTAATAGATCAAATCTATAAGATGTTTTCAGATTACCAAAAAATTGTTTATGTATAGGCACCATATATGATTAGAAACCCCACTATTATTTGATAATGTCAAAGTACTTCAGTAGTTTTTCACAAAAAAATACTTTGACAAAGCAGTCATCTTCATAATGTTAAGTGGTATAGATTCTGAACAGTACTTCATATGTTAAGCCAAGAATATTTGTTTCGCATTGCAGTTATACTTTATCAGGAAAACAGTCTGAATTTTAGCTTTTCAATCAATCATTGGAGTATTTTTCAAATGCATTATAATACGTTTAGTCAAACTTTGAATGTAATTTATTTCTATGTTTCTGAACTGGTGATTTATGTATTGTTTCTGCTCTTTCATAGTGTTTTTTATTCAGTAATAGAAATAATTCTTGTTCCATTTAGTTAATCTCTAAAGAATGATATATGAATAAGAAAACTCATTCCAGACTCTTGGTGGTGGATGCCATGTAATAGTAGAATTTTATGTGTCTTTATTTTTTTGTAATGTGGTTTATCTTTATTTTCTAAGTTTTACAGTTGTTTACTTATTTAATTAGAAACACTGAAAAGAATAGACTGCATCACGATGACTCTTTTTTTTTTTTTTAGGTTTTTTGAGACAGGGTCTCGCTTTGTGGTTCAGGCTGGCCCTGAGCTCAGCCTCAAACTCACATCACAATCCTCCTGCCTCTGCCTCCCGAGTGCTGGGATTACAGGCGTGAGCCACCACGCCCAGCACTGTGGTATGTGGTACTGGTTGCTGCTGGGTGTGGGTCAACACACCCAGTATTGTTATGTGGTTACCGGGGAATCGAACCCGGGTCCTTGCGCTTGCAAGACAGGCGCCGGAACCACTGAGCTAACTCCCCGGCCCTCACGATGACTCTTGACACTGTTATTTATACAATGTTGACTTAAGTTTCTTTTTTGAGAATTGCTTTATAGATTGGCCATGATATATATATTATTAATAAAAGTGTCTTTGTAGATTGACCATAATGTGTTACATCATTAGTGAATCCTGAAAGAATAAGGCAAATTCTAAACCAGTCTCTCAGCTCTTCTTGTGGATTCTGTTTGCTTGGTTTATACATGTGACCGATTCACAATATACTTATATGGCTCCTTTATGATAATTGATAGTGCTCAAGTCATTTTTTAATCTATAGTAGAATCTTTCCATTTATATTCATTCTAATTAAGAGGATTCTCCTGTGAATCCTTTTTAGAGTAATATTTGCTTTAGAAGGATAGGTAAAAAATAGAGGTTAACTTTTTTGTTTGTTCTGTTACTGAATGAAAAATTTAGTGTACTTAAAGATAAGCAGTTGAAAGCAAATGATTCAGAAGACCTATTCTAGTCACTGTGATTGCAATGGAGCACTTAAAATATAGGTAATGAAATTTGTGAAGAGATTAAAAATTCTTTCAATAAATGTACTCATTTAATTATTTCAAAATTGGAAGAAAGCCTATAAATTATTTTATTTGAGCTTAATAATGGAATAGGATGAATTCTGTTTCCTTTAATGGAGGGCTTGATGATCTAACAAACATTTTAATAACCTTACTTTCAGCAATTTATAGTTTCTCTTTGAGATTTTCGCATATCACATTCATCAACAAGAATGAGTGATCAGTAGTTATGCACATTTGACAAATAAAACTATAATACTGCGAATTAACTTGGCCTTAACTTTGTTAAGAAATTTTGAGGGAATGTTAGACATATCTCCTAAGAAATGCAAAGTAATTTGTTGGAAATATTATTTGCAGTCATTAAAAAGTTAAATTTGTCAGTCTTTTTTGAGTAGAATCTTTAAAAGACATAACAATTTACTAAATTGCATCCTACATTTGATAGTTCTTTTTGTGTCAGTCTTAGTCATCCATCTGAGATAAAGATATTTGCTATTTCAGATAAACATTGGTCTTGCCATGTTTCATCATAATTTTCCCGTAGGTTCTGGGTTGGTCACTGTTGTACTGATAATGCCCAAAGTAGGCCATAATCAGTGCAGACCATAAAGAGTTACTACACAAGTGGCTTCTTTTGAGAACTGAGTTCACTGAAGCCTTTGTGCGGAGGTCACTTTGTGCAGAGTCACTCGCACCCAAAATCCAGCCCCATGACCAAAACTCTATTAAGGAGAAGGATAGGGTTCCCAAATCTGCTTATTTATCACCAAGTACCAACACCGTCATTAACCCAGAATATTGAAGTTTCAGTTTATCAAAAGCAATTACATTAACGCTGTTTGTCCTGAAAGAAAAACAAAAAACACACATGCCATGGGTTTACCACCATTGGCCTACGGGGTCACTTATGACTGTGTAATAATTTTGTCCTGGTCCAACTCTTGCCTACTCTGTGCCAGTCAAATTGTCTGCAACAACTTTCTTTAACTGGTTTCAACCTTTGATGTCTGACTTTAGCTCATCATCTGGCACACGCCTAATATTGTGCTTTAATCTATTCTCTATTCATCTAAAGAATTCCATTTTAGATTAAAATAACACATAAGTATCCACTGAGAAATCCCTAGTGGTTTAATTATCACCAATTTTTTTAAAGATGCAATTTGAAATAGTCTCCAATTGTGGTTAATTGAGCAATAAGTTTTTATTGGTATACATGTGGTAATAAGTATTAAAATATTAAACAACCTTTATTTTAATTGGGTTTTTTGGGGGGATGATATAGAATCCTTATAGTCAAGATTCCTTAACAAATCTTAATTTTACTGAGTGGTTGTTTATATTTATTTGTTTTTAAAGTTTACAATGGAAAAACAAATCCATTATTGGAAAAAAACCAAAGTTTGAAAAATAAATAAATCTTTTCTTTATAAAGGTTCATTTTTGAATCATGAGACATTTTCCATCAATACTAAAAGCAAATAGTATTACCGACCTTTAATATATCTCCTGTTTATTTATACAATGAAAGTAGATTTAAGGAATAAAATGGTACATCAAGTTCAAGGCCTAACTAGATAATAACTTTTAGGGCACACTATTTGACAACATTTTAAAGGATACATATGAAAGAGCATTACTATGCTGAGGGGATTAGAGTAGTATTCTTCCATTAATGGGGTGAGTTGCATAAGTTTGGAATTTGAATGGCAAAATAAATGTGCTCATTCTAATCTTAAACATGTAAAACATGTTCATTCTTAAATAAATATTTTAAATAATAAAATGTTTTTGCAATATCCATAAGGATTTTCTAAAATCTCTTATTTCAAAATGTAAGTCAACCATGGTAAGACCAGCCCTTATCATTTAATGGAAGGATTAGGAGTGAGTATAAAGAATTTTAACTCATATTTCTCAAAGTTTGCTCTGTTCTGGAAAAGAAGTCCTGTGAGATGTTTAATTTTTAAAAAAGCTTTCATGAAGAAATGTTTTGAAAAATCACACATATTAGTTCATCCTAATTTAAGAACAAGTCAATCATTAACACATTAAAGACAATATTTTGTGATATTTGAAACCTATTTCCTCAAAATTATTTCAGAATAAGATGTTTTCCACCCCAAAATACTTTTTGTAATGCAAAAAACCAATGTCCATCAAGACAAATTCCTCAGCATGTTCTTTTAAAATGTTACCAGTTAAAAATGGACCAAAACTTTAAACCAAAGGCTCAAAGTGAGAGCTGCTCCCCGATGGGCCCACAGCACGAACATGTAAAATGAGTCTGACAGAAAAAAACAAAACAAAACAAAACATGAGACTACACTGGAAGCCTGTGGGTGCTGCTGGACAGGAGCCAATTCTACCCACTTTATGGGACTTTTCTCCTCTGTAAAGGAGCAACGGTTATGCTTCCCTCATTGTGCTGTTGTGTGCATGATATAGAGAAATACTTTTATATTCCTAAAACAAATTCCCATGCTTCTCAACTTTATTTTACCTCACTCTGCTCGGTAACCTCAACATTTCCTGTCAGCTCTATTCCCTTGGTCTAAAATGGCTACTTTATTGTTGTATTGCTCTGCCTTCTCTGAGGTCAAGTTCTCGTTTGCCTGTTCCACAGATGAGCTTGGTCATTGCTTCCTACTCACAGTGAAAGTGGGAATCCTCCAGAAAGACCTTGAAGTGCCACTATTGCCTGTCCAAAGTCTGGCATCCTGATAATGCTTTCTTTCCCAGAGAAAAGGTACCATCTTCCCTTTGATGTCAGAAGCCTCAATCTCAACTTTAATAGGACTTTAAGCAATTCTTCCTATGCTACCTGGGATTTTAAGTTTATCTTCTCTTGATTCTTTTTTTTTTTTAATTTTTTAATCTTTATTGGTACATTACATATACACATCATGATTGCACTCCATTATGGGGATTTGTACCAGTATAAGACACAACTTAATTCTCATTTTTTCCCATAGCCCTACCCACCCTACCGCCCCCCCATATACATAAAATTTGTTTCCTTACTTTTTTGTTACAATCTCAACATTTTCCCCTTCTTCCTATTTTACATTGAGCATTTTCTATTTCACAATCTTCTCTTGATTCTTGCTAACAACAGTTAAGAGTTTTTCTCGGTTCTATAAAATCCAGAGAAAAAATACCATACTATCTTGGTTACTTTCTCCTTGCTGGAACAAATACCTACAAGCAAAAGAGGGAATTGTTCATTTTGGCTCACTGTTCATAGAGGTTAAGACAGGACAGCATGGCAGGGACATAGCAGTGCAGAAACAATTCAAGAGCGAGGCCAGAGAGAAGCAGCTGGCATCAAGGGAGGGGGAGGAATATATACCCTTAGCCACACCCACAGTACTCTGTCTCTTCTCAGGGGGCTTCATGCCCAAATATAAACCCACTAGGGGACTGATCAGTGGACACCTCTGACCCACTATCAAACACTTATGAGCTAGTCATTTCCTGAAAGCTCTGCATATGGGCGTACGAAGCTGGAGAGGGTTATCTAGATATACGTCATGACAGGAAAATATGCAAAACTTAGTTCTATACCTTTCAGGTATGATCATGCCACTTTCTTCCTATTCAAATTTCAGTAGTGTAGGAAGAATCTCTGTTCATTTTCTGTTTTTTCCCCACCTTTTAGTCACTCTGAAAAAAGACATTATCTATCTGATATCCACAAGTACATTTTACTTTGACATATAGTTTTAAATGCTTAGCCACTAGTTGTTTGTAAGTATTAACGTTAAAATCCTTTGAAATAAACTTTAGGAAAATCACTTCAAGTTTCTAAGTTTGTGTGATGTATGCTTATATTTTTAAAAATTATTACAGTAAAAGACGTACTGCTATTAACCCACCCTCACACACAAATATTCTGTTATGCTTCAAACATATTTATCCCTTCATTCTTAGTGCTTTTGGAAGCAGTTCTGAAAGTCCTTCTTCCCCAGTAGCTATACCTGGCCTGCTGTATTCCCTTGAGATTTTGAATCAACTCAACATGTTTATCTTTTAGATCATTTTGATGATGAGGAAGAGTCAGAGGTAGCAGGGGCTCACATCAGGTAAATACTATGGACAAAGATAGGCCTCAATATTTTTATGTGCCTGCCTTTCCATTGGACGACAGACACATAGCTTATTTTTGAACATATCTCATGAGGCGCTCATGAAATAGGCCTTCCAGAACTGCTGCAGGAAGTGGCAGGAATGATGGGATATTCATGTTTACAGTGAAGGGGAATATTTTGAGTTTAGTTAATGGGAGTGTGTCTTTTACTCTAACATATTAAAAAATTAAATATTCACCATACATTGATCACACTTTATAATCCACCTATATGTTTAATTGTTATAAGCTCAGATAACACTTCAAAATCGAATTATCTAAAAAATATTGAATGAATAATGCAAAATTTTGCTTTTATAATCAGAAATAAAGAAGGTAATATTCATGTTTCCTTCTTTAAAGGCTAGCATCTCTTTGTGGTCTAGTTTGAATATCTTAGAAATTATGTATATTTATATTTCTATGTGTATATTATGTATCTATGTGACATTTTGATAGAGCATATAGTAGAAAGATATTTCCTAGTGGGTTGTGAATATACAACATTTCTTGAATATCTCCCAGTGGATTGTGAATACACATTGTTCCTTGAACATCTAATACTTTTTAATTCAATGTGACACTTTATTCACTAAATTCACTCATCAAATTCTTAACCCTTACATTTGGATCCAGATTTAAGAAACTCTTTAATCCTTTACAGAGTATAATGAGACTTTTTCAACACATCACAGAGGTGTGTTTGAATGGCTTGGACGTTTTGAGTTAAGTTGCAAACTCTGCCCTCGACCTCTTCATTTTGTTCCCATTCATAACACTTAATATCTAGGGATAAGTCTCTTTTTGCATATTCTAAAGAGGCTTGCTGAGTCTAAAATGAAAATTATTTTAGGGCCGGGGAGTTAGCTCAGTGGTTCCGGCGCCTGTCTTGCAAGCGCAAGGACCCGGGTTCGATTCCCCGGTAACCACATAACAATACTGGGTGTGGAGACCCAAACCCAGCAGCAACCAGTACCACACACCACAGTGCCGGGCGTGGTGGCTCACGCCTGTAATCCCAGCACTTGGGAGGCAGAGGCAGGAGGATTGTGATGTGAGTTTGAGGCTGAGCTCAGGGCCAGCCTGAACCACAAAGTGAGACCCTGTCTCCAAAAAACCTAAAAAAAAAAAAAAAAAAAAAAATTATTTTAATTACCAGGCCAGAAAAGTCAGTATGATATTTCTTTCTAGTAGGTTGTTTCATGTGAGCTCATTCAAGAAGTGAAATTGTATTTATTGGACATGGATTATATGCACATTATATAGTTTTAGTTTAAAGGAAAGTTCATGTTATAATGGTGACCAGATTTCATGTGCAATATTTTAAAGCTAAGTGAGCTCTCTGCAAATAGAAAAGGGTGTTAAGATGGATTCTTAGTTTTCTGTTTATTTCTTTGCCTATCCTTTTTTGCTATTTTACAGTCTTTTTTATATTCCCTTGATTCTATAATTTTCTTTTTAACATTTCTTTCCCAAATATTTATCCCATAAAATGTTGAATGAAATAAAATTATCAAACTCATAACTAAAAGTCAATCTATAGTTTAAAGACTTACCTGCTATCTCAGAAATCAACAGGTAAATATTTTAGTGCCTTTGAAATAATTATTCCTTTGGTACTAGTATGTGAAAAAACAAAAATATGCTTTGAAAATTATAAATTTAAACCAACTTAGAATTAGGTAAGGTAAAACAAGTTCAATTATAGTTAGTATAGGACTTAGAATATTTGTTTGTTGTAAAGCAACTTTCATGCTCTGATTTTTCTGAAATTGCTAATAATATGATTACATTATACAAAATTTGCTTAAATTTAATTTCTGTTTAAAAGGTGTTAAAATTAGTAGCTAATTTCTGAGTATGTATCAAATGATGGTAAAAGACTGTGGTCATGATAGGAGCAAATGAGAGTAAAAACCAGTGTAGATTTTAAAAATTATTGGTGATCTCATTTAAATATCTCATTATAGATAAATGAGAGTACATTCCAGAAGTCTGAGAAAATTCTGTTTAGTGTCGTGACATAAATTCTGTAAATATTACAAGTAATGAGATTTTATGTTTAACACTGATTAAAGATTCATATTGGCAAACATTGTAAAATAATATTTTTAATGATAGGTTTATAGTTTTAGATTAATACTGGATGCAAAGTATTTAGGTAGCACTCACTGTGCAAAATTTGATTATAATCATCATATAAAATTGATATTAATACCAATAATGATTATTTTTATTTATGTATTTACATCTTTTAAAGTCTCACATATTCAAGGCCTATTATTATTACTAGATGAATAATCCAACTATGCAATGAGTGTTTAAATTTTTAATGGTCACAATTTAAGACATATTTCCATTAATCTCACTCAAGATACTGCTCCCTGCTTGAAAATATTTATCTTTCTTACCACTTTCTGAAGCAGTTTTTGTCAGTGTCTTTAACAGGTGTGATCCTTAATATGATGAAATTTTCTGCCAGGTGTCATCCAATTGGTAGATCAGCTCACAGAACATTAAGGTGTGTCTTCATCTACTTCACTTGCCTTTGTCACAGCTGTAACTGTGGGACTTTGGGTTTTACTCCAGAGTCAAAATGACTATGAGAGAGAAATGTTTTAAGTGGATTCAGAACATTGAAGCAGCCATGCCAGCATAATTAAAAACACTTTAAAGGTGACAAAGATATAAATTGGAAGCAAGGAGGAGTATCTGAGGGATGTTAATGGTAAGGAGGCTTTCACTGTTTTACATTTTCTTCCTTCCTTTGTTTCTTTGTTTCCTTTTTTTCTTTCTTTCCTTCTCTCTCTCTCTCTCTCTCTCTCTCTCTCTCTGTTTTGCAACACTGAGGATTGAACTCAGCACCTTATGCTTTGTGTCAGGTGTAGTGCCACTGAGCTAAATTCCCGGCCCCTGCATTACATTTTAAAAATTTGTGTACTCATTGTAGCTTTTTGTCACACTTCCTACTCAGAATAAAAAGAAAGTTGAATTTCTGCCTTAGAAAGTAAGCTATGTATTTTTTACAAATTATGAACAATTATTTTACTCATTCTATTTACATTCTTGATATTTGATCATATGAGATCTATATTTTGTTTTTATAATAATTTTGTAGGACCGTGTGTGTGTTATGAAAATATTAATCTATACTTAAATTCTCTCAAAATATAGTTAAAATTTATATTAGGCATCTATTTTAATTCTCATTATAAAAATGATTTTCTGTAGTTCTTGATGTTTTTTTCAAGAAATTTATCAATTTTGCAATTTAGTGATTTTAATAAATTTACAAAGTTCAGAAACCATCACCACAATATAATTTCAGATTATTACTGTCACTGTAAGAGAAAGTCTGTGCCCATTAGTGGTCATTCTTGTTCTGACTCCTGGCCCCAGGCCACAGCTGATCTATTTCTGTCTCTTACAATTATCTATTCTGGATGTTTTATATAGTTATTCATGTCCCATAAGTCTTGATTCTTTTACAGACTATGATAGAATATAGAAGTTCAGATAATAGGATAGAGCAGTACTTATTTCCTTTCACAACTGAATAGTGCTCGTTTCTTTGTAAATCAAATTGTGTTTATCCACTCACCAGTCGATAGATAATTGGAGTTTTCCATTTTTTCGCTATTGTGAGTAAAGTTGCTATAAACATTCTTGTACAATTCTTTCTGTGGTTATCTGTCTGTCTTTCTCTTGAGTATATACATCAATGTGTAGTTATTGATTTATATTGTAATATTTTGTGTAACATTTTTAAAAACAGAAAAACTGCTTTGAAAGTGCCTGCACAGTGCATTCGTACTCCTATCAACAATCAGTGAGTGTGCCAGTCCCCCATCCTCATCGATACTATGGCTTTCTTTATTCACACTGTATCCTAGTGTGTGTGAACTAGCTACATGATTGCAGTCTTTATTTGCTCTTCCCTAATGACCAGTTCTCTTTTTGTGGTCATTGCTCTTTCACATATTTTCTGTGGAAAAAATGTCTGTAGAATTCCTTTGCCCATTGTTTGAGTTATTTGTGTTTTTATTGTTGAAAGTGAGTATTCTTTAGATTTAAAAAACTTTATCAGATTCATGATTTGAATCTTTTCATTCTGTGGCAGGTGTCTGTGGCCCAAGCAAGCCTAAATCTCAAAGCATTGCTCCTGCCTCTGCCTCCCAAGTGCTGAGATTACAGGCATGAGCCACCACACCTGGCACTTAGTAGTTCGTACTGATTGCTGGTGGGTGTGAGTCTTCAGGCTAGTATTGTTGTATGTGGTTACCGGGGATCGAACCCCAGGTCCTTGCACTTGCAAGACAGGCACCGGAACCACCTAGCTAAATACTCAGCCCTGCATGGCATGATTTAAAATGTAGATTTTTTAATTAAGGTGAAGCCAGTTAATTTGTTTTTCTATTGTTATATTTTGTGTGCAATGCAAGAAATCACTAACTCAAGAGCACAAAGATTCACTGTTTTCCATTTCATGCTCCTAATTCTTACACTGATGTATTACTAGTTAATTTGAGAGTGTGAGGTAAAGTAAGGCTTCACATTCATGATTTTCTCCCTATGGAGGCCCTATCCTCACAGCACCAAGGACTAATTCTTTTTCTTTTTAAATTTCCCTGCAATTTCATCAAAATCAATTATCCATAAATGTAAAGGTTTATTACTGGGCTCTCAATATTATTTTTATGTCTTGTCTTTATGCTAGTACTACCTTTTTTGTTTACTTGCAGGTTTGTAATATATTTTGAAATAAGGAAATATATTACCCTTAATTGTTTTTATTGGGGTGGTTTTGGTCATTTAGCCTCTCCATTTTAACAAATTATTTTTAGGATTTGTTTGTCAATTTTTAAAAAAGCAAATAAACAAAATCAAAAGTAGAGATTTGATAAGGGTTGTATCTCTGTAGGCCAGTTGGGAGAGTACTGTCATCTTAGTCACATTCAGCTCTCTGGTCCTTAACTATTGTTCCAATTTTTTTAGATTTTTTTCCATTTCATTGTTTCAGTACTTTTGTAGTTTTCAATATATTCCTAGATTATTTTTAATCTATTGTGAATGGAATTAATTAAATTTTCCGTGTGTTCATTGCTAGTGCATAGAAATGCAACTTATTTCTACATGCTGATTTTGCATTTTGAAATGTTGCTTGTTCTGGTATTTTATATTAACTACCAGGAAATCCAATCAGTTTACTTAATGATGATATTGCATGGTATTTTGGAAAAATCTACTGTAAGCCCACTCTCCTTTTAAAATGACATTAACATTCTGATGCATTTTACTCCATTTTCATTTTCTAAATGTATGCATATATTTTGTTAATATAATTTTAACACATGTAGTATGCATCCTATTTTTATAGTTGTTATTTCTATGACTTTTTATAAGTTTTATACAGTGGATTATTTGTTTAATAATTTAACCAGTTGTTCTATGAGTGTTATTAAAATCTATAATTGAGAAGATGATGCCAAATTGTTATATATGGAAGTAACTAGGATAAAATATAGAGTTTTGTGCTCAAAAACATGGATGCAATTTTAGTGGAAAACATAACAAAATACATTAATTCAGGAGTTAATAAATTAATGAGCTAGATCCTAGAAAAGAAAATAGAGATCTTTGCTAGCTTTAGGACACCTTGGGTCAAAACCATAAAGGACATTTTATTGGGCTGTTTTCTATTGCTGCTAAAACAGTAACACAAAACTAGACAAAAGTTTGATTTTGCCCTGCAGTTCTGGAGGTGTATGGTCAAGGAGACACAGCTGATGAGGAGAGTCCAGGGACAGGGCAGCACGTGACAACACACAGGAAGCACTTGCATGTAGATGTGGTCTTATGGTCTTCTTCCCACCTATGAAGACACCGGGATTCTATCATGAGATCCCCACCTTCATGGGCTTATGTAATCATAATCACTTCCAAAGGCCTCACCTCTCAACCCCACGGATCATTTCATGTCTTCCTTCCTTCATATATCAGTTTATTCAGTTTTTCTTTCTCTTTCTTTCTTTTCTTCCTCCTCCTCTTTCTCCTGCTCTTTTGCTAATTCTAATTCTTCTTCCTCTTCTTCTTCTTTGTCTACTTCATTTTCTGCCTCTGATTTTTGTTTTTCCTCTCCTAACATCTGTCCTTTTTTTATTAGGAATGGAATGCAGGATTTGCATGGGCTAAGGATGTGTTCTACCACAGAACTATACCTGCATCTTCCTTCTATCTTTTAAATACCTTGCAATAAAGATTAAAGTGAAATCTATGAAGAGGCTTTGGAAAATAATTAAACCATATCCAAAACATGTAACTACTGATATTTTCTATAAATTTTTTAATTGAAATCTTTATTGGTACATTACATAAACGCATCATGATTGAACTCCACAATGAGAATTTGTACTAGTATAAGACACAACTTAATTCTCATTTTTCCCATAGCCCTACCCACCCTACCACCCCCATATGCATAAACTTTGTTTCCTTTCTTTTTTATTATAATCTCATTATTTTTCCCCTTCACCCTATTTTACTTTGAGTATTTTCTATTTCACAACATATAAATTCTAGAACTTATTTACATCTTTATTTTCTCATACAAAAGAAAAGATGTGATATTTACCTATCTGTGACCTATTTATTTCACTTATGAGGATATCCTCAAGGTACATCCATTTAAGTAGAAATGATTCGAATTTATCCTTTTTTATGGCAGAGTAATATTCCATTCTGTAGAAGAACCACGACTTTTTTATCCAGTTTCCTGTTGATAGACAGTTGGGTTGTTTCCAAGACTTAGCAATCACAAACTAAGCTGCTATAAACATGGGTGCACATATGTCATTGTGATGTGAGTCTTTTAATTCTTGTGTGTATATACCTAGCAGAGTGATGGCTGGGTCAAATGGGACCTCCATCCCTAGCTTTTTGAGGAATCTCCAAACTGATCTCCACAGGGGTTGTACAAGTCTACAGTCCCACCAACAGTGGAGAAGGGTTCCTTCTCTGCAGCCTCACCAACATTTGTTTCTGGCTAATTCTGAAATGGCAGCCATTCTTTGTGGAGTGAGATGAAATATTGTTGAAATCTGTTCTGGAATACCATTTAGGTTTCTTACAGACAGTTATCTCTGTTGAGGCCTTATTTTTAAAAATTTCTATGCAAGACCAAAGCAGTGTGTAATTTAGGGCTAAATACTGAGGCAAGACCATTCTGAGGACTGTGTGAAGTAATTTGAGAGTTATGCAATTTCTCACTATCTGTGAGGAACAGGTATCTGCCCATACAAGGTAAGCTGTCACTTCCTCTGATCTTTTCTTAAAGGTAAGCTGTCACTTCCTCTGATCTTTTCTTATGGCTCTTGCCACTGCGTGCGGTAGTTTCTTTGCATGCATCCATTGATATATACTCTGCTGAATACTTTCATGAAGATCTCCAAAACAGCTTTTATTTCTTCTACTGGACTGCAGGTCAGACAATTTTTCCTTAAGAATCAATCAAAAATATTTTAGACTTTTTTGTTCCGCAGACTTTGGCAGTTTCTCACTTGTGCCACAGAAGTGAATGAATGAGTGTCCCTGATCAGATACGACAGTGTTTACTAAAAACATCACAAGCTCTGACTCACAGGTTGATGACCCATTTCCTAGATTAAGTCTCAGTAACCACTCAGACTTAAACTTTTTTTGAATGAATGTGGAAAAACCTCGTGCCAGTTACACCACCTTCATTTAGAGCTCTTTAGTTTACATAGGAGTCTGTCTTTTCTTTTGGCTGAACAAGTGCAAAGGCTTTATCCAGTTATTGCAAATGATGACATTCAAGTCTTCATAGGTGTACAGGCAATTGTTACAGAGCATGTTCGGGTCTCTGGCATACAGATTGGGGCCACACCTGTGCCTCTGAGAATGAAATGAATGAGACTGTGGTCAGAGCAGCAGAGCTTTAGGAAATCGGATGTTAGAATCTAATGAATAAGGCAGAAGAGAAAAGGTCACTGGAGGGGTTTGGCTTAGCACCACTGCTCAGATTTCTAATTGGAGAGCTCCTTTCCCAACCTTCTGTTTTCAGAAGTTGTCCCCACTATATATTTGTTCACTCCCCGAGATCTGGAAGAGGTAAACACATGGGAATATGTCCCGATATGTGCATTTATATCAGAGAAAGAAAGTCATTGTGGGATCAAGATGGCATGCTTCCCTTCATGTACACCATTATAGACAGAAAGAGAGAAATGGTAAGTTTCTCAGGTGAATTAACTGCTTAAGGTTAACACAGCAACACAGTGAGGCTACCTCGGCCTCACTGAGGCGCTATGGAAGCAAACATGGCAGGAGGCTTAGCACCATTTTTTTATGCAACATCTGGTCCCAGGTCAGCTCTCAAATTATACTGTTGACAGAATACTTTATCTCTCCAACGTATGGGCAAGGTTACTTTCCTGTCCTCAACAGCCTTTACTTTAGTTACTGCAAACATAGTTTTTATGTAGTGGTGTTACATTCTCGGTTTATACTGATTTTTTCATAATGTGATATCCCACTCCTCTCACTCCATTAAATTCTCTCAAGTAATACTGATCTCATATTTCTTTAGTACTTTCCCTTTATCCTTCTTCTGTTTCATCATGTGGATTTCATCCCACAATAGTGTAAACGTAAATGAGATCTCCTGACTTCATCTAGAACTAGAATTCAATTTAAAAATATTGTCTTGAAACCAAACCAACCCACTAGGTATACTCCATCCAGCTTTCTGCAGGTCTCATACTAGATTTTCAGTGGTGCATTTTATGAGCACCAGCTGGCTTGACCTGGTATTGTACTTCCACATAACGCAGTAGGGTAAGTTGAACATCTGTGGTTCCTACCTATACAAAGTATTAACTGTTTTGTAACAGCAGAGATTTTAATTCATTTTGAAAGAAATGAAACTCAGAAATTTTACCATTGTATTTTTAATCTTCATCTCCCACTGACTCTATAGCTTTTAGAATCTTTATATCTTGTCATTTTCACCTGTAGTATAACAGGAATATTGCTAGTGCTGTGGATAATTGGAAATTAGGCACTTAAAGATTCTATGATTCATGAGCAAAGCATTCTAAATGTAAAACAGTCCACCAAGATACTTAAAGGTTTTACTCCAAACTGGTAAACTGTGCAGATTAAAATAAATGCACAATGTTTATAAGCCTTTACAATGTCCTCAGATCTTA
The DNA here is from genome assembly GCA_004026965.1 of Petromus typicus. NCBI lineage: Eukaryota > Metazoa > Chordata > Mammalia > Rodentia > Petromuridae > Petromus > Petromus typicus. Next base: position 16,459 of record PVIR01006872.1, read on the forward strand.
TCTAGCATAATTGGAAAATGGTTGCTGTCCAAGCAGCCATAAAAACATTTTTGAACTATAAAATAGTGGAATGAGGAGAGTCTTTGCTTTTCTTTGGTGGAATAAAGGCCTCCCAATGTTCATAATTTGTGGTTTTAGAAATTAGTTGTTTTGAGGCAATAATGAAGCCATTGTATAAATGTGAAACTTCTCAAAGAATTCTTCCCTGTATGCTTTGCTCTCATTAGCTTCGGAGAAATCATTAGCACAAAACTGTGCTTTAGGAGAGTGACAGATTATCCAATGTCCCTATGTTAGCTTCACAGTCAAAATGTTTTGCAGGACACAAGGTGTAGAATCCTCAGGGCTACACTGACAAACTTCTCACGAACTCAGCAGTCAGATTACCTAATGGCAAATTTGAGAGAAAGAAAGATAAAAAGGGCAATTGCAGATATGAAAGACTAGGAGAAAATGAAAAAAAAAGAAGGATGATAGGATCAAAAAAATCTGAGGTTGGGCTGGGGATTTAGCTGAGTGGTTCCGGCACCTGTCTTGCAAGCGCAAGGGCCCGGGTTCGATTCCCTGGTAACCACATACCATACTGGGCATGGAGACTCACGCCCACCAGCAACCAGTACCACATACCACAGTGCTGGGCGTGGTGGCTCACGCCTGTAATCCCAGCACACAGGAGGCAGGGTAGGAGGATTGCTGTGATGTGAATTGGAAGCTGACCTCAGGGCCAGCCTGAACCACAAAGCAGAGACTCTGTCTCAAAAAACCTAAAAAAAAAAAAAAAAAAAAAAAAAATCTGAGGTTAAGCCTTTACAACGGTGAATTTTCAATCTTATATTAATTTACTTATAACCATAGGCCCCTGAATATTTGGGCTAAATATGAGAAATGATATCAATATGCCACATTTGCAAATGATTAAGGCCCTGGATATTATTATAGACATTAAATATTTAATATAAATAATAATTCATTTATTTGGTGAGATTTGAGTTTGCTCTATTAATTTATAAAATCAGAATGAAACATTTTGTAGCTGAAAAGTTACATTGTGGTAGATTGTATGTAAAGCCCCATGCTCACTTAAACATAGTGTGATTTGTGATGAATGATGTAGCCTTTTCATGTCATTGTATGCAAACAATGACTGAAAACAATGAAGGCAAGTCCACTTTTTTTCTTTGCTTGTTTGAATCTTTCTTATGCTATCAGAAGACACTTCATATTTCTCAATTCTCCTTTCATACAATTATCTTTAGCCCACCTGGTGGGTTTAATGGACAGTGATCAGGGAGGAGTGCTTTGGACCTTGGCATGACACTGATTATCATCCTGGGTGAGAAAAGACAGCCACCCAGGAAGAGATGTCACTCAAGGACATGATATGTTTTGCTTATCACTGACCCTCATTCAGTTACAGACTGCTATAAATCGAGATTTTACTTTGAAAACAAAACACCCAAGTAATTTGTGCCTTCTTATATGTATGAAATTTGAATTCAGTTTATTATTGTTGCCTGAGTGTTTAACTCAGTAATTTTGACATAGCCAGCTATTAATTTTTCCAGGGATAGTGTGAGAAAAACAATTTCTTTAAAGAAAACTTTACACAATAATTTACTTTGTTTTAGAAAACAATGACAATAATGGTCTTAATATTGTACTAAAGAAGCAACATTCAATTCCCCAAAAAGAATAATACTAGGAATACTCATGATTTTACATCAGAAGCAATAGTTTAGAAGAAAAATATATAACCCACTTCTTCAAAGCCTAATTTGCACATTTTTAATTTAGTGAATTATTCAGACTCTTTGCTTCTCTCATTTTTAAATCAGAATATTTTCCTTTCACCACTTATTACTATTTAAAAAGTAGAATGAAAAGATAAAATTAGGAGAAACCTAAAATTCACCACAAGTTATTATACAAGAAGATGAAAATTTTATATCAGTTATATTAAATGAATTGATAGCCTTTTATTTCACATGGCTAATACTCCAAGTAAATAGTAAATTGAAACATTTTGTTTTTATGTTAAATAAATATTTCAAGGAAATGCTGTATATAAATACATATAAGATATAAATATATGGCATATGTACATGTAATATCTGTATAAATACAAACAAGTGAATAACAGAAGATCTGAGTAATGATAGTAGGTTGAGGAAAAGAAAACAACTTCAAAATAGGACAAGGAACAAATCACCTCTAATGCCCACCCATATCCGCCTGATGGAAAGGCCCCCTATGGTATAGCAACAGGAGATTGGGTATGACTGGCAGAAAGCTGAGTAAATTCCCCAATTTCCTGAGTCAGTAACTCAAGATGACCCTCCTAAAACGTAATGAAATGGTAATGAGGCATAATAAACAGAGAAGTGAGAGAGGTTATATTAAAACCAATATTTGGTAGGCTTGATGCTAAAGAGGAAGAGGCAAATGTAGGAAATATTAGCTTTTGCCTATGAATCCTGGGAAGAGTTGGACTTTCCACTGTGTCGGACCCTGAGCTATTAAATAGGTTGTTGTCTCCAAATTTTGTATTTCAGCACCACACAGCTACTAGAAATTACACAGATTCCCAGTGTCATTCTCCCTAACTTATGAGCTTCCAACTCTCTGCATCTTAGATTCATACAATTCCTTAAAACCACTGCCAAATGTGAAACTCATCTCTGTATATTTTCACCTCTCAATTTTGGGTTTCTTTTGCACCCCTAAACTTCTCTTTGTTATGTGTAAATATTTATTGGTCATCATTTAGACCAAGTGATGGGTTAAGGACTAAAGAAAATGAGCACACAAAAAAGGTGTAGTCCTTGCCCTCACACAATTTAAAATCTTCCAGAGAATTCAGTATATAATCAAACATTCACGAAGTAGAGTATGCTAGAGCTGAATGAGTAGAAGAAAGGACAAGGTACAGCAAAAGCATATGTCATGTCCTTTTAACTTTACCAGGGAGGGAAAGAGAGACTTCTATGGGCAGTGATGCTGCATGTCTGACTGAGGACTAGCTAAAGTGTAGTTAGAAAGGGAAATGAACAGAAGAAGGACAGATGCTGAGTCATTGTGCAGCAAGATTAGCATGAGAAACAAGGGAGACCAGTGTGCCCACCGTTAGAGTTCTGGGAAACTTCATAACATAGAAACAAAAGAATGTAGTAAAAAAAGTTAATAATTTATCTTCAAAGTAACTACTCAAAGTAATTACATGTGACAGGACCAGGTACAGTACTGGAGGCCAGTTCATGCTGGGCCTTTTGAGATGTACACCTTTTACTGCAACCTAAGAAGCTTGATGTGCATCATCAGAGCAGTGGAGAGCCAACAAAAGATATTAAGTAAATGGGTAACATAACACCAGCAAATAATGCACACTGTAAGTAGGTGTCTATGATGTGACTGATGACATATATTTTATTAATATCAATGTTACTATTGACAAATCTAAAATTCAAGAGATAATTAGACAGGTCTATGGTAATGTAACTAGTAAGTGATGGAATCTGAATCAACCTGCAACTTCATTATCATATCTGTTGCTCTTCCCTTTAATTCAAATTGCCTCATATGAAAGAAGAAGAGCACACAAACAAAGATATAGATTGTATATGCTAACAGTTTGTCAGATGACACACAGAGAAGAGACAAAGGTAAATAGTAATTTTAAAAAATAGTTGTTTTTCTTTTACTGTTTTTGCAGTGCTGGAAATAAAACTCAGTCTTGCACATGCTAGGCAAACTATCACATATGAAATCCCCTAACTCAGTATTTCTAAAGGGAAGGAAAAAGGGGGAAAGAGTCAGATTGGTAGAGAGATTGATTTGGGGGCATGTGAGCAAGAGTTGAAGGAAATGGTCATGTCTGTCTTAAAGAAGAGGAAAGTGACTGGGTGGCGAGTTTCAACTGTCTTCAAAGGTTAAGAGCCTGGAATCATTCTGAGAGGCTCCAGAGAATTAAGATCAAGAGAGGGGAGATACTAGGAAATACAGTACATTGTGAATTTTTAGGACCATTCTGTAAGGATGGCCATTGCCATGTGTATCTAGATTTCCTATTATTGAAACTACATATTTTTTATTCTATGAAAAAATAAAACAAAATTTCATAACATAATAACAAAAGAATGTAGTGAAGGTTAATAGTTTATCTTCAAAGTAATTATTCAAAGTACAAAGAATAGACAAGAAAGATTCTGTCTTACAGAGAAGAAACAGATAATAGTGGAAAATTTGCAATGAAAATAAACTAACAATATAAATTAAACAAATTAGTTTATATCTCAAAATATTTTTGAAATGACAGAATAGATTATTTGATTAATTATTTGAATTTCTCCCTACTTTCTTTTTACCTATCTTCTATTTTTTCTTTATATATATACATAAATGTACTTTTCATAGAAGAAACCATGTGATATTTAATCTGTGTGTCTGCCTTATTTTACTTAATGTTATGTTTTAAGTTACCTTCATTTATCTACAAAAGCCTGAAGTTTATCTGTCTTTAGGGCAAAGTAGTGATACAGAGGAAAATATAACTCCCAACCGGCTAGAGTCAGATATATTGAGTGACAGGAGAGAACCCGAAAGTGGGTGGCCCCTTTGTTAGTGGTAATTTATACAGTAAAGTCACAGCATGGAATATAGTGTAGATCAAACAATAGTTGACCTATAGGATCACAAGTTTAGCTACTTAACTAGTATTAATCCAATAGGGAGACCAATCATGTAATAAGAGCACATGGAAAAAACAAAGACAGTTTTGAGAAGGAATGGGTCTGGGTGCTCTGATCACCCACCTGTGCAACTGGTGCTTACTGGACTTCCTGGGATAGGTGGAGCTAATTATAGTATAATACCAAGTTACCACTTATCCCTTAGAGAGACACATGGAGCTGGCCATTATATCTTTATTTTGAGGCCTAATCTTCCTCCGAGGCACCTGCAGCCACAATTCTGATGTCTTAATTCTTTCTGCTGACTTCTTTGAGAGCCCTCTCTGACTATACATTGTTTCTAATTTAGCTGCCTATATTAGTACTCCATTGTGGATAGATACCACATTTCCTTTATCCATTCATCTGTTTATGAACATATGCTGTTTCCAATATCTAGCACTTATAAGCTGTACTGCCATAAGCAAAACTATGCAAGTGTTCCCATAATATGCTGACTCTAACTCTTTTGAGAAAATAACAGGGGAAGGAATAGCTGGGTCAAATAGCATTTCTGTTTTTAGTATTTTGAGGAATCTCCACACTGATTTCCATAGTGATTTTACTACTTTGTATTCTCACCAACAATTTAGAAGAGTTCCTTTTTCCCACACCTCACCAGCGTTTGTTATTATTACATTTAAAAACTGATAGACATTCTTTGTGAGGGAAGATGGTTTCTCAAAAGATTTTTAATTTGCTTTTTTCTAGTGACTAGTGATGTGGAAGACTTCTTTCATGTAGTTATTGGTCCTTTGTACTTCTTCTGAGAAGTATCTCTTCATTTCAGTTGTTAACTTGTTATTGAATCTTTTTTTTTTTTCAGTTTTTATTGGTACATTACATAAACGCATCATGATTGAACTCCATAATGGGGATTTGTACCAGTATAAGACACAATTTAATTCTCATTTTTTCCCATAGCCCTACCCACCCTACTGCCCCCTGATATACATAAAATTTGTTTCTTTACTTTTTTATTACAATCTCATCATTTTCCCCCCTTGACCCTATTTTATATTGAGCATTTTCTATTTCACAATATATAACATACAATTCTAGGACTAATTTACATCTTTATTTCCTCATACCAGAGAAAAGATGCGATATGTACCTATCTGTGCCTATTTATTTCATTTATGAGGATATCCTCAAGGTATGTCCATTTAAGTATAAATGATTCAAACTTATCTTTTTTATGGCAGAGTAATACTCCATTCTGTAGAAGAACCACACCTTTTTTATCCAGTCTCCAGTTGATGGACACTTGGGTTTTTTCCAAGATGTAGCAATCACAAATTGGGCTGCTATATACATGGGTGCACATATATCACTGTGATATGAATCTTTTAATTCTTGTGTGTATATACCTAGCAGGGCAATGGCTGAGTCAAATGGGACCACCAATCCTAGCTTTTTGAGGAATCTCCAAACTGATTTCCACAGGGGTTGTACAAGTCTACAGTCCCACCAACAGTGGAGAAGGGTTCCTTCTTCTCTGCAGCCTCTCCAACATTTGCCATTGGCTGAATCTGAAATGGCAGCCATTCTATGTGGAGTGAGATGAAATCTCAATGTTGTTTTCATGTGCATCTCTCGAATGACTAATGATATTGAGCATTTCTTCATATGCTTCTTAGTTGCTCTTACTTCTTCCTCTGAAAAATATCTGTTCATTTCAGATGCCCATTTTTGAGTTGGGTCATTAAATTTGGGTGGGCTGATTTTTTTTAGCTCTTTATATATTCTAGATAGTAGCCCATTGTCTGAGGAACAGCTGGTAAAAATTTTTTTCCACATTGTTGGTTGCCTTTTTGCACTGTTGGTGGTTTCCTTTGTTGTGCAGAAGCTTTTTAAAAGAATGAGGTCCCATTTGTTGATTTCTTCAGCTAATTCCTGTGCTATAGAAGTTTTGTTTATAAAGTCTTTCCCTAAGCCAATGTCTTTGAGAGTTTTACCTGACCTGTTTTGCAACAGGTTTAGAGTGTCTGTTTTAATATTTAGGTCTCTTATCCACCTCACTGTCACAAAGAGACAGATTGACTAGACAAGAAGTCAATAAGGAAATCCTTGAGCTCAATGAGACTCTTCAGCAAATGGACTTAATAGATACCTACAGAGTATTTCACACCACAAAGTCAGAATTTACATTCTTCTCAGCTGCTCATGGATCATTCTCCAAAATAGACCATGTGCTCATTCATAGAACAGATTTAAGCAAATATAAAGGGATTGAAGTTATCCCTTGTATACTGTCGGACCATGGTGCCCTGAAATTGGAGCTGAATAGCAAAGGAAAGCCCAGGATCTTCACAAACACATGGAAACTGAACAACACTCTGCTGACCAACCAATGGGTCACAGAAGAAATTAGAGAAGAAACTGAGCAGTTCTTACAACTAAACGATAACCCCAGTACAAAATACAGAAATTTATGGGACACAATGAAAGCAGTTCTACGAGGAAAATTCATAGCAGTGAAAGCCTACATCCAGAAAACGGAGCAAGCTCAAATAAACAATTTAATGCTAAACCTCAAGTGACTAGAAAGAGAAGAGAAAAACAAATCCAAAGCTCACACTAGGCAAGAAATTATAAGGATCAGGGCAGAAATTAATGCAATAGAAACCAAGAGAATGGTTCAAAAAAATCAATGAATCGAGAAGTTGGTTCTTTGAGAGGATAAATAAAATTGATAGACCCTTCACCAACCTCATTAAACAAAGGAAGGAAAAGGCTCATATCTATGCTATTAGGAATGAGAACGGAGAAATTACTACCGACCCAGAGGAAGTCCAGAGGATAATGAACACCTGCTTTGAAAATTTATACTTTAATAAAATGGAAAACATAGAAGAAATGGATAGATTTCTAGACACATATGAACTCCCAAAGCTGAGTAAAGAAGATATAGAAATGTTAAATACCCCAATAACAATCTGTGAAATTGAAAATGTAATTAAAAACTTGCCAACAAGAAAAGCCCTGGACCTGAAAGTTTTACCACTGAATTCTATAAAACTTTAAAAGAAGAGTTAGTGCCTCTACTTCTGAAACTCTTCAATGAATCTTTTATTTGGGGAGGAAAAAAGATGGTCAGGGAACATTCCAGAATTTCACCAGTAATTATTTGTACAGCTTTATGACCCTTTTTGAGATTTAGCACTTAGTACCATGCTTCCTGTGGAGGCTGATTAAAAGAATAATCTTCCAAAAACAACTTTTCTACCCAAGGAAATTTTAAGTATAATCTAAAATTATAAAGGAATATGATTCATGTGTGAAAAGATAGGTTAGGGGCAAGATTATTCCAAGAACACTTCTGGAAGAGATATAACTTGATTTGGGCTGTGGGGGACACGCAGGATTTGTATTAGTAGAGAAGGACTACATTTGTAATAGGAAAGCAAAGAAATAAGTAGTTGAGCTGGCAGCAGTGATAGGTGTGCCATTACTGGTATTTATGTAGAAGGTGAAGACAAGTAGGTAAGCAAGGTATTTTCCCACGGGCCCCTCAAGGAAAGAGGAAGGGTTGTTTGAAGTTGGTCTACTAAGTCAGAAATCACTGACATTTCTGTTTAGTTTTGCTTTTTCAGAATTGACGGTGTCTCCTGTGTACTAACACTAACACTAAGCTACAGCCCCAGCCCATTTTATTTTAAAATTTTGAGACAATATCTGATTAAATTGCACAGGTTTGCCTTCAGTTTGTAACCCTTCTGCCTCAGTCTTCTAAGTAGCTAGCATTACAAAAGTATTCCGACTGGGCCTGGCATGACTGAGGCTCTTTCAAATACTGAAGCATTACTTTAGTAAGACTCAATTGGCTGAATGGACAAACTGAATTAGCATCATGGATTTGGAGCAGGAAGAGGAGACAGGGTCCCACTTTGTAGTGTATTTAAGCTGGCCTAGAACTCATGGTGTAGCTCAGGCTGGCCTCAGGCCTGTGGCGATCCTCCTGCCTCAGTCTCTTCAGTGCTGGGATATGTTATCTGGCCCAGGTCAGGATTTGGGATTTTACAAGTAAGGGCATTAATTAACATGTTGTAATACAGGTACCAAATACTTTTAAAAAGTAGACATACCCTGTGACACAGTAAATCCATTTCTAAGAACTTATCCTGAAGAAGTAATCTCTGATGTACATGAGTTAGCTTCCAGAATATTTAATATAGCATATTTATATGACAATAAATTGGAAGCCCAAATAGTCTAATAGGTGACTGGCAAACTGTTATAATCTCACTACTCAGGGGGCTACTACAGGATCATTGAATTGATATAGTATAAAAATATGACTTACAACTCAAAGAAAAAAGCAAGTTACAAAACATTGCACATAGTGAGAACCTTGCTTCCTGTGTTTGTGTGTATTAAGCATCCCTCTAACTGCTAAGTTGAACCAATAAAAGATTTTGTTTCTGTAGACATATTCAATTTTTGTCTCAGGAAAAAAGAAGCCATATAAGTAGACTAGATAATCTCTTGTTAGCGATGTAGGAAACATTTATCCTTTGGGCAGAAAAGTGAACCTTGTGATGCATAAGCTCTGCATCCTGTGATTCCCTGCTTTGTAATTACATGCAACCTTTCAGAGTTATTAAATGAAGAAAAGAACTCAAATATAAAATATGGCAAAATGCCTGTAATGCAAATGAACTTGCTCATGGTTCAAACAATTTTCTTTTAATTTTATCTTCATGTAAGAATGGCTCTTGTAATGCCTAAGGCAGTGTAAAAAGCTAAGTCTTAACCAGTACAGTAGGTTATAAATACCAGGTTATGCAATAACAGCAACCCTTTTGAAAGCTTCCTTGAAGTATATTGATTGTTAATGAAAATTTCAACCTTCTAGAAATTGCTATATTTTCCAAATAAATGGAGACTTATTCTCAGGTTGTGTGTCTAGCTGGACTGTCAATATGAAGTGAATAGTTCCTTTGTCAACATGAAGCATTATTAATGTGCTCGGCATGCAAATAGCAGTGTTCCAGGTAACTCTGTGCTATATTGTCTTATTAAAACAAATTAACAAACAAACAAACAAGTACCTACACTGCTGACATCACTCAAATCAAAAATGCCATTTGATATTACTTGCTCTCTGAGAAATACATTTTGGATTGTTCATGGAGGCCTGCTTTAATGCCTATGTCATACCATTTTCCTTCTCATTTTCCCACCAGGGGGCAGAGGTAAACATTACTGAGGTGTAAGTTTATAGTTAAAATACCTTCATATTTCCACATAATCAGTTTAATTCAAAACAGGCAACTTGGATGATTTTAAGATGTTCCTATAATAAGAAGAGTATGGTAAAGATGAAAAATATTAGGTAACATAAAATTTCAAAATTAAATTTATTATGACTTCCTAAGCATTCACTTAAAGTAATAGTTTTCTTTATTAAAAGTGGAAGTCTCACAAGAAATTGCCACTGACAAGTTTCAGTGCTTTAAGCAAGTATTTAATTAAATTTTAATCTATTAATAATTGATTTATATTTCTGGAAACGACCAGCAGACTTATAAATGCCAGTGAATTTAAAAGCACTTTGGACTTGTTAAGAACAGATGAAAGATGACGTATATTATACAGTTATCCCGCTAAAATGGAGATGATTTTTGAAAGGATTGTAAATGTTACAAACAAGAACTAATCACAAATACTTTAATATAAAAATACTTGATAGACTTTAATAAGTTGAAAAAAATGAAAGTCACCCTAAACATTTTTCAAAAAATCATTGCCACCGGATGCTTATTTTTACCAGTAAATGCCTGGCTAATTAAGAGACATTTTCAAAAGTTGAGCTTATATTTGCTATTTTCCATGTCAATTCACTTATTTGTTCGACTGTGTCGTTCCATCCTTTAAAAATCTCTTTCTTAAAAATCTCTTTTTACCAGTAAATGCCTGGCTAATTAAGAGACATTTTCAAAAGTTGAGCTTATATTTGCTATTTTCCATGTCAATTCACTTATTTGTTCGACTGTGTCGTTCCATCCTTTAAAAATCTCTTAAAAATCTCTTTCATGGATTTAGCCCAGTGGTTCCAGCACACAAGGCCTAAATTTGATCCTCAGTAACTACACACAACAATGTTGGGCGTGGTCGTGGTAACTCACACCCACTGGCAATCAGTACCACATACCAAAGTGTCCGTCCGGTATGGTGGCTCATGCCTGTAATCTCAGCACTCAGGAGGCAGAGGTGAAAGTATTGTCATGAGTTTGAAGTTTACCTGAGCTACATAGTGAGTCAGGACAAGCATGAACTACAAATCGAGACCCTGTCTCAAAAAACAAACAAACAAACAAACAAACAAATCTCACTTTCTTATTTATTCTATGTCTGCCTTATCATCCTACTATGACACAGGAAGTGAGCACAGCTATTACATTTGTCTAATTCATCACTTTCAGTCTTGATTTCTCAGTAGCATGTGACAAAGCCGATTGTCCTTTCCTTCTTAAAATGTGCTAATTTCTCAACTTCTGTGATGCCACATTTTGCTGTGTTCTCTTTGACATTCCTTTTCAGACCGTGTGTGTGTATGAGGGCAGGGAATTCTGCAGACATCAGGTTTTGTAGTACCACTGTTTTTCTCCTTTATTCATATTTCCCAACAGAATATCATGTACTTTCTGTCTTCTACATTTTATCTCTATCAAGAAGACCCTCAAATGCCAACCCCACAGAACATCTCTCCAATGACCTGAAGGCTTATAGGTCCAATGATCCTACTTTTATTCTAGTATAGTCTCTTCAGAACACGGAATTGATGAAGGGCTAGGTTAGGTTTCCCAAGAAATATATCACCTCTGGAAAAAGTATCAAAAAACATGATAAAGTAAAAAAAAATTACAGCTTACATTCTTATCACAAGTCATAAAAGATAAGGAACTATGTAATAGAAGTAACAAACTTTATAAAGAAGTAATATAAATAAAGTCTTGAACTTTTATTTCTGCTGTGGGCAGTAGCAAATTTTCAATGAGATATCCCTTAATATACAGACTAGACATCTTTGGGCTAAAAATAAACATCCTATGTATATTAATTCACAACTGTGTCAATTCAAACATTTGCTTTAAAAGAGGATTCTGACTTATACTAGTATTTTAAATCAAAAGACTTATCAATCTGACTGTGGCTTCAATGTGTATTTTATACGCATTTACAACCTGGCCTGGAGTAGAAAAGTGCCCACGAATCTCCATCCCCACAAGATTAGCTAGTAGCTTATGATATGTCTTGGAGCTAAATATTCTGTCCAAGTGAAAATAAGCTGCAGTATAGGCTCACTTTTACTTTGACTTGAGAAACATGGGCAAAAAATGAGCTATTAAGCATCAAGATGTGACATTGTGAAATGATGGCTAAATTAGTGAAGGAGCCGTGAATGAGGCCAGTTGTGAATGAGGCTGTTGCTATGAAGAGGAACAGTGTTACAGTGAGAACCTACTATGTGCCATGTAGTGTTCCAAGCACTTGCTTATAAGTGAAGATGACCAGTCAACTGCCAGACTGATAGGAATACAGATAGAAATGAACACACCAGTAGGCAAAATAATTTCAAAAGCCTGTACATATTACAAGTTAATAAAACAGATTTTGCCATGTATCAGAGTGCACTGAGGAAGTTTGGAAGTCTAATTTAAGATGTTGCCAACTTTGCTAAGGTGTAAATGTTAAAAAGGAGTTGCCCAGGAAAAAATTTTGTGAAAGAGCATGTTAGACAGCATGAATACCAGATAATAAGGCCTCAAGGCAGAGATACAAAGTGAAAGAGTGTTGCAGCTAAAATATGAGTGAAAGGTGGCTCAGGAGATGTAAGAGGAGACCAGATGGTATGAAGATGAGTTTCATTTCCCAAGGATTTCAGCAGAGACTCTTGCAAATTAGATAATGGGGTGTCATGCATGAATACTTTGGCTGTAAGATGAATCATGGGGACCAGTCTACAGCTAGGAGATGTCTCCCTGAAGAAGAAAAGACAATGGTGGATGTTTTTGTGTCCAAAATTGGAGAGACTGTGAGTAATTAAAAGAGATGACAAAGTCTAAGAAGTGCTGTTCTGCTTTTGTTTTTATTTTTCTATTTTTTTTTTTTTTTAAGATTGAGAAATCTTAAAGAGATATACAGGCTGAACTAAGGAGGATAGAGAAAAAGGATTAAAAAATACCAAAAAACAGATAATAATGTAAGATTCTGGTGTAGGTCAATAATTAAATTCAAGAAAGACCAGATCTTTTCATGCCTGATGCATCCTGTCAAAGTTGTTTCAAGTTCTACATTTCCTTTGCTGGTAAGAGGAGACTCTTTCAAGGCTGAAATCAGCCCAACAGAGATTGTTTTTTTGTTTGTTTGTTTGTTTGTTTGTTTGTTTGTTTTTAAAGGTCCTTAGTCTCATTATAACCAGTGAAGAGCTGCCAGACATCTTCTGCATGTGACATCTTGTCATTTTATGGGAAGGGTGCTTTTCCTTTGTGTGTCTTATCAATAGAGCAAGTGTGACAAGTTGGCTTCTCGGTGGAGGACTCCTGGGTTTTGGCATCAGGCCAGCTAGAGTGAGTGTGCTAGTCTATCACTAGCATCCTCTGGAATGTGAGATAATCTGCACCTGGATAAAGAAACATCTGAGAGTGTAAGGACTTCTTTGGTACACCCTTATTCAGGCAGGAAGCGATTGGTTCTAATGGAAGCTACACTCAGTATTTTTCTCAAGCTTCAATAAGAAAGTCCACGCCAGCAAGCTCATTGTAACTAAGCATAAAACTTGAAGGTCATATTTTATGTTTCTGCTAATAATGTGACACTTGTGAGTGAAATAATAGATACTTCTTCAAGACTAAAGAAAATAATTGAGTAAACAAAAGTTAAGGTATTTGAGGTGGAAAGAGGACAGGGAAAGAAGAATTTAATTAAGTCATGTTCTCACTTTTCTCAGTGAAGCAGGCTGCAAGACTTTCTGCTGTTAATAATAAGAGTTGTCTTCCTGAGACATGAGAGATTTTAAATTATCAATAAAGAAACATGAAAACCTAAAAAAAAAAGATGAGAAGTTTGATATACAATGCTAAGATGCAAGCTGTTGTCTTTTTATTTCAGATGGGCTGAATTTTACCCATTTTAAAGTTATTGACATGTGTGAATTTATGAGTATATGTGCATATTTTTAAACCACACAGTCTATTTGTAGAACTGATCCATATTTGGGGTTATTTTCAAGGTATATGTGACAAAAGGGTATAATCTGTGGTAATTGACAACGCTTGTGAAAGATTCATTCATATGGTAAACTGTAAACACTGGTTTGCACATAGAAGCCACTATGGAGCTAATAGACCAAAGGAAAAGAAGTCATTGAGGGAACAATAGTCTCTCAAATAGAAGTCCTATGAATTATGAAAAAAATGAGGGAATAGGATAATCAATACTTTGGTCAAACTGTGAAATTCTGGTGTTTAGATTGTTTTTAGAAAGGCAGTTTAAGGTAAGAGTTTGAATATAATATCAGAATTTTATTGTCAAAATACAAAGAAAATGTGTTATGTAACCCATAGAATTACATTTAGGAATATTAAACAATCATTTATTTGAACTTGAAGCCCTCTAATAATATAATGAGAGTCTGCATGGGAAGAAAGAATGTGTAATCTCCTACATTTTGGCAAATTCATTGACATTACTGTGAATTCAGCTGATGAAAAATGACAAGGATATAGTAGAAAAATTCATCTGATATTAAGGCATCATTTTTCAAAAACAAAAAATCAATTTATTATAAGAGATGACATTTACTTGAGAGAATAATGTCACCCCCTCCACACCGTACCCAGATGGTACAAATGTAGGGTGTATGTCACCTCAAACAAAGAGAAATCTGTTCTGCACATAGATAAGGAGAGCTTTAAAGAAATAGAAAACCAGAAGAGCTTATGAGAAAGAAGGCAATAAAACAGGAAGAAAAAAGAGCAAATGACATCAAAGGAATGAGAGTTTTAGAGAAGATTGACCTTTAGTTTTGTGCTGGAGGAACACAGATAATATCACTAGCCATACTTAGCTTCAAATGTCTTGGTCTAATGTGTTTGATTGTGGAGCCAGATGTAGGTCTCATGCAGGATCTTGCTTTGTGTTAAAGTGTGGAACTGGCCATATTCTAAGGTTGTGGCAAGAATGTTACTTTGCAGAGAGCCTCCGGTTGAGAACAGTGGCTTAGTCCTTGCTGGTACATGGGTTACCATGAGCACCGTAGAGCAGCTGTCTAGTTCTTCAAGGACTGGGTTATGCATAGTGGCGCACTGAAGAGCGTGAGTGTTGAGACATTCTGGAGATTGTGTTTTCATGTTGGATTTTATTGTATTGGAAAACTGAGGAGGAATTATGCATGTATTTTAAAGGCAGAGCATTAATATTCAATTTTTACACTTCAACTTCTTTTTCAAAGACAGTGTTCCAAGTTTGATAATGTAAACCTTAAGGCTATGTCACTTAATATATTTCTTAGAAAGGAAGAGTTTCATTTATTATCAATATGGAATAACTTTCCTGAAAAACCAACAATTAGTTTCCAGGATAAATATATTATAATTATTGTTAGCTGTGACAAATAAAGCAAAGCAAGATGAGGGATCACTTTCTGATCAATTCCTTTAGTTCACGCTCTTTTAAAAATTTAACACATGTCTGTGAATGTGGGTGCATGGAGATATTTAAAAATTAATATTGAAGAACTAGAGGGTTTACAGAATAGGGAAGATTGTCATTCGTCTTGTTAGCTGACAAGTGAGGAATTCCCTTCTTTTTTTGTTCCTGCCCATCATTTTTATTCCTACACATTTCATTGCCAATGGACACAGAAGTGAGACAAAGTGTGAACTATGTTAGCCACAAAAAGAATGAGGGGTAGATATCCTGGCTGTCTGTTGAAATCTCAGCTATTAACAGACAAATTGTTATGAATTGAAGTTACTTCTGTTACAGTTTGAGTCTGGATATTCCCCAAAGGCTCATTCAGTTAGAGTCACTGCATCTGGAAGGTGCAATGGTGGGATTAAGGGTGTGTGACTAAACTACTACACCTGAATGAGTGACTCAGCACTGCCCAATCCCAGAGGTCTGATGTGGTGGAAGAGGCAGAAAGATGTGAAGCTTCCTCTTGATGCTTTTGCTGTCCCCCGCTGCCCTGAACCAAAACTGTCTTGGTGCCTATGCTACCTTGTGTGTGCCATGTTGTTCCTCCTCTGTGAAGCCTGTTTGTTGTCTCTGCCTTGCTGCCCGCTAATTATGGACCGAAATCTCTATGAACTGTAAGCCAATAAACCCTTCCTTCCCTCCTACCTTGGGTGTCAGTTATTTAATCTTAGCAATGCAAGTAACTAACACAGTTTTCCTGAGTAATAACACATTCATCCGTTTTCTTACTCCCCCTCATGTGAAGTCAGTGCTCTCTATGATATAACAGGATGATGGTGGGATTGAGGGATGCAGTGAAGAAAGTCAGGGTGAACCTGACTGCAGGGGAAGAGCAGGTACAGCATGTGCTAAGACACAGGCATCAGAATAGGAGCAAAGGCAGAGACAGGAGTTGGGGAGACAGACCAGAAGATTCAGGCATCTAGTGGGCCTTTGACTTACAAAACCCATTTGTTCATAAGGGCTGGTTGTAATTCAAGTTGGTCAATTGAAAGTTCCTTTATGTGGCTCTCTCCTGTGTACATAGAGATTTCAATGTCCTTGGAGAGACATTGGCCCAGGATTTTCTCCTTTAACCTCATGTTGTCATGCTCCTTCCAGAACTCTAAGGGTTAAATCTGTATCTGAGACCACCTAGGAGCACAAGTGGCCAACATTCAGCCCATAAGTTAAAACTAGACTTCCAGTGATAACGCTGGTCATTCATATGTCGAGTTGGTCATAACTCAAGGGTTCATGCAGTGTGTTTTTGCTGCAGAGACCGAGTAAGTGAAGTCCAGTCTGGAGAAGGTGGTTAGAACCAAGCAAAGTCTAGAGTGGTCAGAGCTGTAGCTCTGGGCATTGTCTTAAAGCAAGACACCAAGGGTAAAAAGAAGGACTGAAGAACAGAGATGCAATAGCTTGGGCAGATGACTATTTGAGAGAACTGAGGTTCAGAAATACAGCAGGGTTGCAAGGCTCACTTTACACTGAATTGTCTGTGTGAATGAAACATTCAGCATGGCTGAGGAGAATATTTATATCTGACATAACAACAGAGTTTGCAACTTGTGACAAGGGATTAATTGAGACTTTCTTATTCCCTAGGATCTGAAACATTAAGGATTAAATGTGCATCTGAGTTAGGAGACTCAGCTCTAGATTAAGAGGCAAAAAATATTCATACTGGATTTTTTTTGTATCTGAGCATCTTTTTGAAACATCACTCTATTAATATCATACATTACATTTTGTTTTGCTTGTTTCGTGTTGTTTTTTCTTTTTATGATATCAGGGATCAAATTTAGGACCTTGTACTTCCTAGGCAGGTATGGTGCCTCTGAGCCAAATTCCTGTCCATAGTTTAAAAAAAAAACAAAACATGAGGAGAAATCTTTATATGTGTTTTGGGAATGATTTCTTAGCTAATAAACTAAAAACACAAACCACAGAAGGAAAATAGAAGATAAACCTTAAATTTTACCAAAATTTCACACCATAACTTTTTTTTTTTTCTTTTAGGTTTTTTGAGACAGGTTCTCACTTTTGTAGTTCAGGCTGGCCCTGAGCTCAGCCTCAAACTCACATCACAGCAATCCTCCTGCCTCTGGCTCCCGAGTGCTGGGATTATAGGCTCACGTGAGCCACCACGCCCGGCACTGTGGTATGTGGTACTGATTGCTGCTAGAGTGAGTCTCCACGCCCAGTATTGTTATGTGGTTACCGGGGATGAACCCGGGCCCTTGCGCTTGCAAGACAGGTGCTGGAACCACTGAGCTATATTCCCGGCCCCCACACCGTACCTTTTAATATGCAGAATTATTGTGTATCAATGTAAAATACAATACAATATATATAATACAAAAATAAAGATATATCTTTTTTAAAATCTTACTACTAGAGATCAAACTCAGGACTTTGGACTTACAAGGCAGGTGCAACTCCACTGAGGTAAATCCTTAGCCCCATAAAGACATATCTTAAAAAGGAATAACTAGAATTCAATTTGAGAGACAAGTGATTAGATGTTTACCTTCTGGGAGATATGTGTCTCAAGAGAAGCAGGTACTGGTCAGTACGTTGGTTCTTGGAAGAAGAAATTGCATCTTTTAGCCACAAAGTCTATGGAGAAGTTTTCTCTAAAATATTTGCCGTCCAAGTGAGTTTATTACTGCTAAATTGGTACTTTGGTTCACTCATTCATTTACACAACACATATTTACTTACTGTTTAAATATGTATAACGAGGTGATTTCTATGACTGTCTGCTTAGAAAAGTAAGATGCATAGTTAGCACAAAAATATATTTTGTCACTGCTTTGCTGTGTTGCTTCTTATGAATGTTTTGAGTCTTAAATAACATGAAAAAGGGGTCCAAAGATATATGTTTTATAAAAAGAGAATGCGTTTTTTAGATTGGGAAATTGCTAGTCATTTATAGTCTCAAATTGAATAAGTAAAAGAAAAACAATGGAGAAGCCAATTTTGAAAGATTCCGCTTCGTGACTTAAAGTTTCCTTTGAGAATTCAACTTGACTTTAAAAATAGGCAGTCTTATAAGAATGTCAGTCCAACCTCACAGATGAGAACAAACAAGATAAACTACAAAATCACGCTTTCTTTGAATCCAATGGAGAACTAAGGTCAAAGCAAACTAGGTGAACTGAATTTGAAAGGGGAAGCAAACACCTTCACATGGAAGCAGTTCACAAAGATTGTATCCTCTTTAGCAGAACAAGGAAGGGAGAATGGAAGCCATGAAAGGGAGTAAGAAGCAAAGAACAAAAGTTTCACTGAATTCTTGAAGTTCAAACACCGTTCTAGCAGAGCAGAATAAAACTCCTAGGTGTACCAGACACCTGGGTGAGTCACACCCACTTTTCCTGCAAGCTAAAGCTGTCTTCCATTAGAGTAAGGCAGCAAACCCTCTTGTCCTGTGGTCCTATAGAAAGCCAACTGCCACTGCAAAAGTTTTGTGCTCTTGAGAGGGCAGCAAAAATGGTGAGCAGTTTCAGGTTTCTGTGCTGATAAAAATCACAAGTTCCAGATGTTCCAGCACTGCAGAATGACTAGAAACTTGTTCCCAACAACAAAAGGAAATTATATTTTACACACACGCATGAGGAAGAAGTAAGAAATTCTGAGGAACCCAAAGCCTGCAGCAGGTCTGTCTAGCACTGGAGCTTTGGCAACAGCAAACTGAAAGAATGACAAAGAGGAGGGTGGAGATGGAGCTAAGGAAAAACAGAGAGGGACAAAGGAGTTGGTTCAGGGGGCTGAACTGGCTGACTTAATTGGGAGGGCAGTTGGAGATCGGCCTGGCAGGAGAGAAATTCAGAGTTGCTGTGATCTTGAGTTAAAAGTCTGCAGAATGGAAAGTTAGAATTTCTGTAGATTTGAAGCAGAATTGCCTCTGTGGGAAACTTCAC
Source organism: Petromus typicus (assembly GCA_004026965.1). NCBI lineage: Eukaryota > Metazoa > Chordata > Mammalia > Rodentia > Petromuridae > Petromus > Petromus typicus. Next base: position 35,798 of record PVIR01006872.1, read on the forward strand.
TTCCTTCTCTGAGCGTTCAACCTATGAGTGGAGCCTCATCCATTACTGAGGGTCATTTGTTTTATTCAGTTCTACTGATTTCAGTCCTTAATTACATCTAAAAATAAACATCTGCAGCTAGAGCTATGTTTGGCCAAAGTACTGGACCCAGAAATGTAGCCAAATTAGCTCATAAGGTTAATCATCACAGGGTGAATCAGAAAAGTGGATTCAGAAAAAGAATCACACAGAGTAGTAGAGACTTTATAAAAGAGAGTTCTGTTTTTAAAGAGAATATAACAACCCTAAGTAAACATACTCATGCATGCCTTCTAGAAATATGAAGCAAAAACTGATAGAAATGAAAAGAGAAATTGATAAAGCTGCAGTTATAGTAGGAGACTTCAGTAATTCCTTTTCAGTAGACACCAAAATGTAGATAGAAAAAGTATAAAAAACCCAATATGTCATTTGAGTGCAGTTGACCAACAACATTTATAGAACTCAGCAACCAAACATTATATAATAAATAATCATTAAGATTTTCTAGCAGCCAAACAAGTTTCAAAACATGTAGGTGGACTAACACAACTAATGCTTGAAACTGTATGTTTGCATCTTGAAAGTAAGTTAAAGAAGTTACAAATGGCTGTGTATTATATTATTTTACTTATACGGTATTCTAGAAAAGAAAAAAAATATATATATATATATTAAGACAAAATGCTGATAACATGTTGACCAGAACTAGGTTTGTATAGAAATGCTTAAGTAAAAAAACACAAGAGAATTGGGGAAAATAAAAGGAAGTATTTTTATCATGAGTTAGTGAATAGTATAGGACTGTGAATTTGTCAAAACTCACTGAACCATTTATAGCATGAATTTCATTGTAGGTGAGTTATATGCCATTAACTTGAATTTTTAAAAATAATCTCTGAAGCAAAATTTTCAAATTTGGGGAACTATACTGTATACAGGCATACTCCTATAAGATTAAAAAATAATATAAATGAATAGCTCACTTAATTCTTAAGTGATATTCAAGACCAAAGACATTCCTTTTGGTCTCTCTTGTGAAATCATTGTCTTTTCAACAACTAGCTTCATGGCTCATTTTTAATAAATAGGTCAATTAATCTTTATATCAAGGTGATTATAAATTAAACGTCTTTTTTAAAATTAGACTTGTTAATATTTTTATTATATACAATAATTATTTATAATTTGGTGGTCATTACTCAGAGCACATTTGTAATATTTTAAGTTGACTAATTAATTTATATTAAAATTGTCCCATTATTGAGGGCTGTCATTATTTTTCTTAAAATATGACTTATCTAAATATTAACAAAAATTGGAATATATATTGAGAAGAAAAGAATTAGAAAAATTGTTTTATTTAATAGAAATACTTGAAAAATATTAGCATATAAAAATGTACACAAATTATACAGCTAGACAGATTTCCATAATCTCAGGTCAGAAAACAGAGCATTACAACATTCCAACGTTTCTCGTTTGCTTCTTGTGATCCCTCCACACTGCCCCCAAATTTATTCTGAACTTTATGCATTTGAACCATACAGTGTATACATTATTCTGACCTAGTATTATATGTGAGATTGTTTTGTATGCCTTCTCATATAAGTGCACTTCTGTTATGCTAAAGTATGCTTTCATATGAATGAACTATGATTATTTTTCTCCATTCTCATTCTAGTGACCATTTGATTATTTTCATTTTTAATTATTTCATAACATGTAGCTACAAACATTCTTTCATGTATCTTTGTTTGAAATACTTAAGTATTTCTGGTGAGAGCACATGTCAGAATGCAATGGTCAGATCATCAGAGATGGATAAATATATATAATATATTTATATTACATAATATTTCTATTATATTATATATTATATTTATATTATATAGTATAATATATCATATATTATATAGTATAGTATATATTATATATAATATAACATATTATATAGTATATAGTATAGTATATAATGTATATTATATAGTATAATATGATACATATTATATAGTATGATACATATTATTTATATATATATATAACACTTTACCCCAAACAGGTGTTTCTCAAGTGAAATTTAACATTTCTAAGTATGGCATGTGAAATGCCATGAAGTGTTAAAATTTTAGTATTAAAAATTGAAAAATTATTCCAAACAACTAACACTACTACCTATCTGCTTAACATCTAAGGAAATGTGAATGGTAATATCCAAGATACATATGATTTTATGTTTTACATAGAAAAAGATAATCTTGAGTTATGAAAGTGCAAAAATAATGCTATTATTGTTCTCTTGGCCTCCAGTGGTACTAAAGTTGACAAGGCAGTGCTGTGTTTATAGATTAAATCTATGCATTTCCAAATTCAGTGCTCCAGGAGATACCACTAGCTTTATACTGAATGCAATTGTGAGCATTTCACTTGCAAAATCCATTATTACTGTAATATTCTATAAATGCAGTGACTGACTAATTCAAGTGCTAAGAAAACCCAGCAGTCAAACAAAGATGTGTCAGGACCAGTTTCTCACATAGCGACACGTGGAAATTTATCCAGGTCTTGGATGAAGTATTTCTTCATGAAACCTTCTAATTAAAAATTAAACTTACAAATCAGAGGAAATGAATAATTTTGTATATTTAATAGATATAAATATACTCCAGTAATATATTTATCTAATTTTACAAACCATAATTATAGAGGGGTTTTTAAAAGATTTCCCTTAATACTTGATAATTAACTTCATATATCACATGTTACATTATGTTATGGATTTATTTTTATAATTAAAAATTCTTTTAAAGATCAGGCAACATAGAAAGACTGACAAATATCGAAAGGATAGTTAGTTCTCTTTATTTGCAGAATAACATCACATAAATGCAACAGCAAAAGTCAATTTATCATGTGAAGGCATGAACATATTTGAAAAGGTGAACATACCTGTTCATTTTCTGAGTATTTTTCAAAAATACTCGTTCCTGTTGTGTTTTGCTAAAGTTTTCTTTACTAAGAATCATGAACATCCTTAAAAAACAGAGCTTCAGAGTTGGAGACGTTGAACAACGTTGCTGCCTTATTGTCACAGTCCTTAGTTAAAGCTGGCCCTACAGCAATGTCACATCTAAACATTTAATTTGAACCAAGTTGGTTTGAATGATATTCTATTTTTTTTGATGATACCCAGTATATAACATGGAAATTGATTTCCTGAAAGTTTGAAAGACTTCTCTGATAAAATTTCGTTGTATATTAAGCATGGACATGAGATTCTTCAAAAGCTACTTTTTAAATCACATGCCTGTTTCACTGTTTGTTTTCCTTCTCATATAATACAGGTGGTGACTCTTACGTATCCTTCCAGTCTTCACTAATAAAGTGAATGTTCATTTATTTGTGTTGTGAGTGTGAATGAATGAATGAGAATTTACAAAAACAATTTTGAAAAGAGAATCTGAATTACGTATTTGTGGATTTTGGTAATTTTTTTGGCAACTCTTAATCAAATTTATAAGTATTTCAGTAGAGATAATCTTTAGTGATGGGCTTTAAGAACAGAAAAGGATAGGGGTAAATAATGAGGAGAAAGAAAATATATGTTGTTAAAAAAGGAAACAAAGCATACATATAGGGGTTGAGGGCATTGTAGGGTGGGAAGGGGAATGGGAAAAATGAGAATTAATAACTCATATCATATATTGGTTCATATTCTCAATACTGAATGTGATCATGATGTATATATAAAATATACCAATAAAGAAAACAATTTTTTTTAAAAAAGATCAGAATTAGGGCCAGTATGACCTTCAGAGTAGCTTTCATAAGAACCACAAACAAATGTTCTCATTTCAGTTTTCATAGACACTTTTTTAGAAGTATGATCTTGGCATTCTGAGTGAAGTGTGATAAGCATTTGAGGACATTATATTATTTTATGCCTATATTTGTTTTTTGTCTATTTAAACTATTAATGGATTGATGTATAGTAAATACTTCTAAATAAATTGTTAGATTTGTTGCAAATCTTATGATGCTCTATCAGATATATATAGATTTATGACTTTATCATTTTTGTGGATTATATGGTTTATTAATATTAATGGCCCAAGTCACAGTTTTACCTCCTTGATGCAATCACTAATTGTATAAAATTAGTACCATCAACTTTGCTCATTGGCCTTTATTTTATTCACTTTGCTTTTTTTTTTTCTTAATTGAAATCTTTATTGGTACATTACATATACACATCATGATTGCACTCAACAATGAGAGTTTGTACCAGTATATGACACAACTTAACTCACATTTTTTTCCCCATACCCCTACCCACCCTCCCACCCCCGCCCCCTATATACATAAGCTTTGTTTCCTTTCCTTTTAGTTATAATCTCATTATTTTCTCCTCATTATTTAACCCTACACCCCACTTTGCTTTGAATACTTTCTATGTCACAACATCTACCACACATTCTAGAACTCATTAGTGAAATAAATAGGTCACAGATGTGTATATATCATATCTTTTTTCTGGTATGAGAAAATGAAGTGTAAATGAGTTCACTTTCCTTTTTAAATCTACTGTTTTCTTGCTGGACACAGATATGGGCTTGGAAATGACAAAATAATTATATATATGTATCTATATGTATATGTTATATATGTATATTATAATATATATGCATATATATATATCCCATGTATACACTGCAATAAGAAACTTTTTTCTAAATGCTGATGAATATTTTTCCCTTAACATTCTTGTATTGTGTTTCTTGTAAAATACAGGTAAATTTTATTTTGCTGTCCATTTCTTGTTGTACATTGGGAATTCTTGTAAGTCGTTTGAGTCCCTTAAATTTATTGTTCTGTCATTTTTCCAGGTTTTTTTTTAAATTTTTTTTTAATCTTTATTGGTACATTAAATATACACATCATGATTGCACTCCATAATGGGGATTTGTACCAGTATAAGACACAACTTAATTCTCATTTTTTCCCATAGCCCTACCCACCCTACCACCCCCCCATATACATAAATTTGTTTCCTTACTTTTTTGTTACAATCTCAACATTGTCCCCTTTCACCTTATTTTACATTGAGCATTTTCTATTTCACAATATATAACATACAATGCTAGGACTAGGTTTTTTTTTTTTTTGCTATTTTTTTTTATGCATTCTTGAAAAGTATTGACTTCATTTTCTAACTTGTGCTCTATAAAGGTATTCCTTGGATTTTTACTTCTTCAGTAAATTGGGATTCTTGTAATCACCTTCTAGTTCTACTTACAAGATAAATTTCACTTATCAGAATAAAATGATATAATTTTTAAGTTTTATGTACTCATTGTAAAAATATATCAAACAGGTTGTTACTAGTAAGTTGTCTTGATCAAGAAAATATTCTTTCCTATAAAATGTGCATGTTCATTTCCCAAGGTGATAAATTAATTTTATATTTCATTTTAGATCCACACTCACGCCCCTCATTTGACGTTGTCTTGAACTTGATCTTATGTCGCTCTTGCTCTCACTTATCTTACTTTTCTCAAGGGCTTATTTTCAATTCTTACATCACAAGTCTCGAGAACCTTGGATTCTTTTTGATTCTTATTTTGTTGACTGCCAAATATTTTTTAGTATTTGTTTTTCTTGACATTTATTAGAAGTGCTGTATGTTGACAGGCTGAATCGCTTAGACTGTCTTTTATGACCTTTACTTACATGTGAATGAAATTTGGCAGAGTATCTGATTTACAGTTCTTTCCTCCTGAAATCTTTTAGTTTGTTTCTTCCCTTCATTGTAATTCCATGCTGAGAAGTGAAACATGACTTTTTGCCTTTGATCACAACTGACATTTTCCTTACCGAGGTGCTTTTAGATCTATTTAGTTTATTTAGCCTTGTTTTAAAAATTATTTTCAGAATGTTCTGTGTTCCCTTTAGTCAAATTAGACAAATCCTGATCCCTAACATTCACAATTCTCCCTAGCTTTCTTTATTGGAGGAATAGTTTTGGTTTTGTTTTAGATTGGTTGGTTTGCTTAATTAGATAAGACTAATTTGGTGGTCAAAACCTAGTGCAGAAGTTTGTGGGTCTATGTGGTATGTGGTACTGATTGCTGCTGGGTATGAGTCTCCACGCCCAGTGCTGTATGTGGTTACTGGGGATTGAACCCAGGTCCTTGAGCTTGCAAGACAAGTGCTGGAACCACTGAGCTAACTCCTTGGCCTGCAAAGAAATTTTAGAAGCATCTTGAGACACTAGCATTGAATCAAGGTTAGAACACAGAAATACTTGCCACGTTCTTTACACTCTTGTGTCCTTGTTTGTTTTTCCATTCATAATTTGAAAGTAATTTTCTGATTGGAAAAGATCTGAGTAAATCACAGAAAATTCATTTTTGTGATTTTATACATAATTTAGTATAAAAATACTAAATTCTAGTCTGAAACAACCAGTTTATTGCATAATTGTCCTTTTTGAGCCTGTTAGATTTTGGATAACCTTGTGAACTGCTCAAATTACTGCTTTTCCACCTAAGATTCATTGAGAACTTCAACTGACTGACAGGCTGAATATGTATGTTGACAGGTGTATATAGAGGTGTAGGAGGTTGGAGCAAGGGCAGGGGAAGAGGAAGAAAAATGAGAACCAAGATATGTCATGTACGGGTACAAATGCTTTCTTAGAAACCAGACTAACATTTGTTCTTCCTAGTTGAGTATCTTGTTTTTCACTTTTTGTTCTCTAAAATACTGTATTATGTGCAGCTATATTTCCTTTTTTCATAATTATTATAAAATTTATTCCATTAGATATGTATTTCCTCAAGTTATAATTTATGTGCAATATAAATGGTCTAATTTGATACATCAATATTTTATATTCCTATGGAAAATATTTTAGTTTGTGGAATAATCATTCTGATCATGTATTTATCAATTTGCTCTTTATT
>PVIR01006872.1:42880-64072 GCA_004026965.1 Petromus typicus
ACATCATGATTGCACTCCATAATGGGGATTTGTACCAGTATAAGACACAACTTAATTCTCATTTTTTCCCATAGCCCCACCCACCCTACCACCCCCCCATATATATAAAATTTGTTTCCTTACTTTTTTGTTACAATCTCAACATTGTCCCCTTTCACCTTATTTTACATTGAGCATTTTCTATTTCACAATATATTGTGAAATAGAAAATGCTCAATGTTTTTCTTTTTTTAAGGTTGAATTCTTTATTGGTTCATTTTAGATACACTTCATGATCACAGTCAACATTGGGAATTTGTACCAGTATATGACATGAGTTAATTCTGATTTTTACCCATTCCCCTGCTCACCCTACAACACCCCACTCCATATTATTAATTTACAGAGTAATAACATCATCTGTTTGAAATCCAAGACAAATAGTAAAACTTGAATGAACACATTGATTAGTAGTATTCACTTTTTAAGTACAAATTTAAACCAAAATTTAAGATATTTTTCAGTATCCTGCCTCCCTTGTTTCTATGTCTGAGAAAATAAAAAGCCATTCTAAAACTATTGTGTATTATGGTCATTTCTTGCTTTTCTTCCTTATTGAAGAACTATATTAACCAGACAGAAAACTGATTTTTCCTATTTTTTCTTAATTTTATATGTTACAAATATACTTTAGTGGGAATTCTTAGTGATACTTAAATTTAAAATGTATGTATGACTAAATCTTAATTGATACATTTTTATCTAACGCAACAATTATAGTAAAGAATCCAAAGTGATGGCATTGTCATTTTACATTTACTTTGGGTGCTATGTTGCTTAAAAATTACTTTTTTCATTCTTATCATGAGGATGACAGGCAGCTATCCAAATGCCTCTTGAAATTCCTATGTGCTTTTTAAGAACTATTTTTCCGTTTATATAGTTTTTTTTTTTTTTTTAGGTTTTTTGAGACAGGGTCTCGCTTTGTGGTTTAGGCTGGCCCTGAGCTCAGCCTCCAACTCACATCACAGCAATCCTCCTGCCTCTGCCTCCCGAGTGCTGGGATTACAGGCGTGAGCCACCATGCCTGGCACTGTGGTATGTGGTACTGGGTTGCTGCTGGGTGTGGGTCTCCACACCCAGTATTGTTATGTCGTTACCGGGGAATCGAACCCAGGCCCTTGCGCTTGCAAGACAGGCGCCGGAACCACTGAGCTAACTCCCGTCCCTCCGTTTATATAGTTTTATTGGTACATTTTAATATATTATAATCCCATTCAACACCGTACATGATATATCTTGGTTCTCATTTTTCTTCCTCTTCCCCTGCTCTTGCTCCAACCTCCTACACCTCTATACACATAAGTTTTGATTCCATTTTTTACCATCATTTTTTTCTTTCCCTTCTTTACTTTCCCCTACCCCCTTTCCCTTTTGCCTTTGAACATTTTCTTCCTATTTCACAATACCTGTTATGCATGAGAACTTTTTCCAAATCTTATTCTTTTTATTTTTTAGCAATGCCTTGCCTCTGTGAAATGAAGTTAATATTAACCCCCAAATAAATATTTATTTTCTCCTTCTCCTCCGATCCTGCCCTCCCTCTCTCCACCTCAAAAGATTTTACTCTTGGCTGGACTCAGCAGTCTTTCTGGAAACTTAGATTTTATCAGAAACTCTTCATTTGAATTCCTTTTCCTATTATTGCCACCATTGGTTCCTTATTTTCTCCCTTGCATATTCTTGGTGGCTTCTTTCCTCTGTGAAGATCATCAGTGTGAAACATGAGTATCTTTATTTGGCCACAAAATAATCCTGTCTTTCTGCACGTTTACTAGCATAGATAGTATTTTAATATTGTGTGAGGGTGTAGGAGAAGAGAAATTTTGAATCTTTTTATAATATGGACCTTAGACTCTGTATAAAAATTTTCTTTCTGTTATGTTTGAATGAACATCGCTAATAGGCAGAAAACTTCTATCTATTCCTAAATGAAGGTCATAAATGCGCTTCCAGTTAGTGCCAATTTGAATTTGTAAGGATCATTTACATGAAAAGTCACTTATACATCTTATGTCTTACAGATTTTTGGAAATATACTTTTCCATCTAGACTCAGTTTATTGTTATTAATTTGCAACCAAGGATATTGGATTATTTGGGGGGCAATATTTGAAGCATCATTATTTCATTTTATTTTTCTACAGAAAATAAGAAACATTGTGTCATACACAATAATGTTCCCCAAGATTATCCATGCCTACTTCCCCAAATCAAAGAACATGTTACCTTTTATAGCAAAAGGAATTTTGTAGAAATAATTATGTGAAATACTGAGATGGAAAGATCACCCTGGATAAATCCCAGTGAGGAATATGTAAGCAGAAAGGTCCATGTAAGTAGAGAACAGAGATAGAATGTTCTGTGGAAGAAGCTGAGTCACAGTGAAAGAGAAACTTGAAGATGCTGTAATGCTGGCCTTGAAAAATGGAAGAAGGGACCAAGGCATGCAGATGGACAAGGAAAAGACACTGGATCTTTCTTGTAGCCTTCAAAGGGACCCAGTCTTGTCAACAGCTTTATTTTAGTTAACGGACAAACACTTCCAGTGTCAAACCCTGTGTTAGTCAGATGTCCCTCACTGTGAAAAAAAATAGCAAAGATACAGAACTTGAAGGAAGGAAGTTTTATTTAATCTCACCATTTCAGTCCATGGCCAGATGGCTGCATTTTGGGTGAAGTAGAGGACTATAGCAGGAACACATGGCAAAACAGAGCACTTCATGGGAGATGAGCATAAAAAAGAGGAAGAGGCAGAGTATCCCCTGCAATAGCACACATCCAAAGCCCTAACTCCTCAGATGACCACATGCTCTGTGGGGCTTGCTTTTCTCCACCCAACCAATAGGCCCTCAACAGCGTTGTGCTTCTGGCCACTTAACCTTCTTGCAGCATGTGTAAGGAGTCTTTACAATCTGCACAGCTGTCTTTCTTTCGTGATTGTCTGCTAGCCAGCTGGTGTGGCAGGGTGACCCAGGGACATGGTCATGGCTCTTAGCTCTAGCACTCTAAAATGCAGTGGGGGCTGCAGTGGGCTTTTTAATCAAAGCTCACTTGCCATCCTCATTCGGCTTCTGATAACCATGGGTTTCCCCTGAGGGTAGTGGTGGGGCCCATTGTTCATCATTGAGGCTGTGGGATGTCTGTGGGCTTACTGTGTATTTCCTGAATTTGTGTGCCCCTACCCAGGGAACTAGTATTGTCTTGGCAGACTGTTTCATATTATTTTATGCATTGCATTTCTGCTTTTTCATCCTTTGTAACTTTTCTATCACCTCTTTGTCTATTTCCAGAACTCTTCCTCTATTGCCTTAGAATATAGTTTCTACTTTCTAAATCTTATCTCTTCCAGCTGCATGTCAGACAAAAGGTACTTCTATTCTGCCATTTTACCTAGAAGGCTCTCATATTTCCTGGTTCTTCCCTGGGGCTCCCTGTAACAAAAGACAGATTAACAGGAGAGGAGGGGATATAAAGAAGATTAAAATATGTCATACATATACCAACTACCCATATTGAATGTATTCATTATGAACCACAAACTCTCAGTACAAAATAAAAGGAGATGGCCAAATAAACCCTCAACAAAGATATGGTGTGTTATGAAGATTTAAGTCACTATCTTCTCCATTATTTAAGGGCCTCTAACTAGTTAGACTCCTTCTCTCTCTGAAACAAGGAGAGACTTACAAATGGAAGTTTCTTTTGTAGGTGCAAATTTCTCTTGCAAAATTTTTTTCAGAGCTCTTCCTTTATTTGCAATTTTTCAAAATAACTAGTTCAAAATAATAGTGAAATATTTTGGCAATGAATATTCTGATTTCCTATAGTCATTTGTTGAGAAGTTGTGTCCTGAACATCACCAATGCTCTTTTCTTGTCCTCATGACTGTAAGATCTCTCGCTGTACCTCCGGTCATCATGTCCAGGACAGGTGAGGAAAACAGAGCAAAATAAAACCAAGTAGCAAGCAAAACTCCAAGGGCAAGGAGCTTCATCTTTGTCCCCAGTTTTATGTACAGAAAAAAATATACTTTTCACCAATTTCAGTCTATACTTCATTAAACAGAACTAAGTCGTATGATTACTATTACTATGGTCAGGCTGGAAACGTGTTTAGCTTACCAAACAGTGTGGAGAAAGGAATGAGGGAAATGATACTGTGGGTGCCGGGTTGCTGCTGGTGCACTTGGAGACTGTGTGCACAAATTTAAATGAGTGATCTGTGTAGATGGATTGGCTGAGTCTCCTGTAGATGTCACAGTACTTCAACTTTCAATCTCACTTACAATGTTAAACTTCTTCGTGCCTCTATAGACATGCACACTGAAAAATCATTAGCTTTATCAAAGATTAGCTGAATATTTTAACTTTCTTATTATTCCTTGATTTGAAAAGAAAATACTTGCAGTATAAAATTTTAATAAACTTATTAAAGATATATTCTTTTTTCTATATACATAAGACAAATTTTCATGCTCTTTCCAACTCTTACAGCAGAAAAATAACTATTAGAGTCTCAAATAATTCTAGGAAAAATATCTACTATTTCAGTCGACATTCCTCCCCAACATTTTAAGCATGATAGTGGTTTAAAATAAACAACACTTACATTTCTGCAAGTTAATCAATTTGCAAAATTCTAAAACATTCTGAGAGCTATCTCACATATGGTATCTAGCCAAAAACAACAATTCTAAAATGGGATTTTTTATTATGTATTAAAAGTTTCCTTAAAAGAGAACATATTTCACAGCCTGGAATGTGACATTACCGCTGCACAGCAGTAAAGTTGATGTGTTCGCTAGTGGCATGCATCCAACTGCGTTATCCATCAAGGAAATTTCAGGGGTTGATTAGACTACAGTGCAATCCCCTAGTGGAGAATTACCCTTTTTCTCATAAGCTACTACTTAAAACATTCCTTTTGAAATGAAATTTGTGACTTCCTGCTAACAGCTGTCACAGGGAGATGAGGCATAGGAGTGGTGGGGTAGATTGCTCCTGTTCTGAAAGGAAGCAACATAGAAAAGGTAGGAAGATAGCGTTTCAGTTGGCAGTGATAGTGGGGAAAGCAATATACTCAACAAGCCTTGCATTCTCGTCTTGTAATCATGGCTGAGGTGTCCTGAGGGATTCCAAACTATACCATTTTCAGAATAATGCATATATTTTTGTTGTCTTAAATTAGAATTTTTTAGCAGTTGAAAATTAAGATTATACATTAAAATGTAGATAGGAAATAAAGAATGGATATTTTGATTACTTAATCTTAATAACATGCAGTATTTAAGCAAGGTATATTACTCTTGTGAAGAAAGGAGTGGAGGCAATTACCTTGACAGCTGAGATCTAATCATCCAAGGTACATTAACCCTGGAGATAATTTGATAAGAGTCCCAAATTTACAGTCCTTGCTTATGAGGCATTAACTTCCTCAATGAAATTAAAACTTAAGTTCTCTGCCTATGTGTGACAAACTCTAGTACTTGGCTTCAGGTTCATAAGAAACCATTTAAAAGATAAATGAGAAATTAACAAGTGATTGTTTGCCATTACAAAAGCATCTTGAATTTTAGAAAGTTTGATTACTAGCCACCGATTTAAGGTGAAGAATCAATAAACACCCTGGACATTCAAATCTGGAACACAGAGAGGACTAGTTGCAGAAAATCAGGCTGGGTAACTTGGAAGAGGTCATCTGTCTCCATAGATAGATGTAGAGGATTGGTGAGTGGGATAGGGTCAACATGTGTTCTATGGAAGGAAAAGGTATCACTTAACTCTGGTGACAACAAAAGTAAAACATTATCTAGGATTGAAAGGTACATTTTATTAACTGGGGTACTTGTGAATTGGGAGTTGTGGCCGTTTGGTGAAATATTAGACACTAAGACAAAAAATGCTATAATATGTAATGGTTTTCTCTGTGTGTTACAGATTTAACACATGGCTTTTCAGCTAAGCTATATCCCCACCCAATCCTCTTTCTTTTTCTTTTAAATCTTCCAAAGTTGGTGAGTTACCGAGATTTGGCTCAAACTTATAATCCTCCTACCTGAACATCACATAGTGCAGGGGTTAGAGGTGCACGTTACTATACCAAGCTCCATAATAGTCTTTGCCAATGAATAGGTGAAATTAGCTGAAGCCCTCATGCATTATGGGTCCTGAAATGTGTCCCAGGCTGAAAACAGTGTATGTTCATGTTTCAAATAGACCTAATGACTCTGCAAATGTTCATTTACTGTCAGTTAAATTAGCCCGATACAGTATATGACACTTCTCTTAATTCCTGTAATAAAAAAAATGTTTTTTAATATAGTGCTATGCTTTTTGTGTTTCTTGTTTGATTTTTCTTATAAATACAAGAGGGGAAAGAAAGTATTTATTTGTCATGCTCCATCTTTTAAAAGTCACAAATGTGATAGCTGTGGATAAGTGCTGCAGAGCAGTAGAGGTTCAGGTTGACAGTTTTCTTCTTCGCTTGTTGGGGACCTGATGAGTCATGTGTTAGGGGTGGTTTAGTCTTACCTTGTGCTTGTGCTTCATATTGATTTTAGATCTTTGGCTGATTAGTTACTTGATAGCTCTTTTTTAAAAAAAGAAATCTCTTCCTTAATAAAATGAGCAAAATATTCACTTCACGGGAAATGGAGTTAATGTTTGAAAATCAGTTGGCTGGAATAGTGATTTGTATGGCTTTAGTATTGCTTTTTTCATGATTATAGTTTTGACTTAATTGTTGATGTATTTTAAAGGTTTCATTATTTTTCTCAATTAAAGTAAAATTATATTGTTAAAAGAGTGTAATATGTTGTAGTCTATTTGGTAATGGAGGACTTATTATTTTAAGTACAGGGGATAAGCTTTCTTCTAGACTATAATTACAACTATGTTTATGGAGTCAAATTGCACATACCTTGTTAGACCTTCAAAGCCCTTATTTAGGGACTTTATCATGTATGCATCTCTTGTATACATACAAATATTTATATAACTAATATTTAAGTTATATGTATAAAAATATCTGAATTCACTTATAGATTACACTTTTACATTGATGGTGAAAACGAAAGAATAATAGCAAAAATAAGATGAGTTATAAATATTAAATGATTTTTAAATTTGTCATTAGGTAGTCATATTCATTTCTATAGTCTCATGACATAGGTCTGTGTCATATAACTTTTTTTATAAAATGATGAAAAGTACAAAAAAGCAAAAAACAAAAAACAAATGTTATGTCTCTCCATATAGTAAGTGAATTAGGAATTGTGGATTTTGAATAATTTTGTTTAAAGCTTTTCTGAATTCACAGTATTAGAATATTGTGCTGTCCAGTTCATCCGTATTACTGGACTAGTTGTACAAGAAATGGACTATGTACTTAACCCAAGTATACATATTATTTATTGTAGTATTATAGTAAACAGGGGAAGGGAACGTAACTAGAACTTTTGCATTAAGTTCTAGTCTCCTGTGAGTTCATGGCACATGGCGAAATAATTAATAATTAGGCAGAAATGAAACTTAGAGAAAACTGAGCTTGGGTCTGATCCATGCTACTCTGGGTGGCAAGGACTCCAGACCCCAGCCTACCACACCTTTTATTATCTACATTCCAAAATACCCAGAAAGGCAGGGCCACACCAATAGTCCTAGAGAAGTTATGTAGATGAGGGTTCCTCAGGGCAAGGCGGATGTCAGCAGTAGTCCTTGAGAAGGGGGAGATCTGGTGCAGTTCTGCCCTGAAGCATCACAGCTTGTGGGACCTTTGAATCCCTGTTGTTACCAGAGATGAAGACAAGAGTCAAGTCCAAAGTCCTTTGCAGGCAGGAAGTCCTGGTCAATTTTGACCTTGCAATTCCCAAACAGGGTGGTTCCCAACATAGTATATATATTGTATACTTCTATTTGCATATTTAAAAAGTAGACATTTTGTCAGTTTTTTCAGAGTTGGTGTTTTTCTTTTGCTTTGTTATGGTTCATTTAATAGTAAAATAAAGAGATATATATATTTATTTCTGGTACCAAGGATCAAACTGAGGCCCTTGCCTTGTGTTTTTGTTTGTTTGTTTGGTTTTCTTTTTGAGACATGGTTTTGCTTTATAGTTCAAGCTGGTCCTGAATTTAGCAATCCTTCTGCCTCTGACTCCCAAGTGCTGGAATTACAGGTGTGAGCCACCATACCTAGCACTGTGATATGTGGTACTGATTGCTGGTGGGCATGAGTCACTGTGCTCAGCGTTGTTATATGTGGTTACCCAGGATCGAACTCAGGCCTGTGCACTTGTAAAACATGTGCAGCACCATTGAGCTAAATCCCCAGGCCTAGGCGTGCACATTTTAAATAAATTTTAAAAAATAGAAACAATTTACGCACAAGTATTTGAGTCTCTTATATGTATCTTGCTACTTAGATACATTTTATAGAATTGAATTTAATAAAAATGAGAGATAAATAAGTTAGGCTTAATCTGTGACAAAACCACCATTTTGTCTGTTTTGTTAATACTATCTCAAATGAGATATTTTTAATATTATTTCATTGCAAAATAAGTTGTTACTATAATATATTCATATCCTTCTACTTATGAATTGCCCTTGGATATCATATATTACCTAGAAAAATATGTTTTTAAGTCCTCTTCCTATAGATACCTTAAAAAACTTGTAAAAAGAAAGTGCTTCGCTTCTTAAGTCTGAAGCAGGTTTATTTTTTAAAAGCCGACTCTTTAGTTTAATATTTTGTATTGTTTGAAACACTGTTGAATCCAATCACAGAAGACACAATGTGTGGTTACTAATCCTTTGCATTTGGTCCACATTACACGAAATCATTTATAAGTATATTCAGTCAGCCACAACCCCCAAAGCACAAGAGGAACCACCTAAAACTACCAAACAGGTCAAATCGGGCAGGCCCACGTTAGTGGAAACATGTGACTTCTGTCTTCTTAGTGCCATTGTTCGTATTTTCCTTGTAATATAACATTTAAAGAGCTGATAAAAATTCTCTTTAGTCAAGTGAATAATTCATTAAGATCTATTATAATTATTATAATAATATTATAATATAATATAATATTATTATAATAGCAATTTTAATTGTTGGGGTCATTTGGAAAAGCTGTCTGTTATTTATCTTTCAGACTGGCAGGATTGGGGTCAAGGACATCAGGAGAAAGAAAGCTAAAACTTAAAGGTCAAGGAGCTGGTTGCCTTCTAATTGCTGTTTTCATAATTTAGGGCTGTCAGAGAACACAGGGTTAGAACGGGGAATTCTCATCTCGTACGAAGGTTTTCTGCTCCTCATGACATTTCAGTGGCATGAAGCTGAAGGGAACGATGGTGGAAGTGGGCGGCAGAGCAGCCCAAACAAGAGTTCCCTTGGCCTAATTAGCATTCAGAGATCAGGTGGAAAACATGAAGTCAAGAAGAAAGAACAAAAGTTAGAGGTCACTATGGTACTTGAAAAAAGGACTCTGATAGATGGGAATAAAAACAGCGAGCTAAATCATGTTTGAGTTCTGATGAGATGGAACAGTCTTAAAACTCAGTGCTGAGGAATTTCTAACAGGTAAAGAGATCATCAAGGCAAAGAAAATTTGTACACATGAGAATGAAAAAATTTTACCATTTTATATAATATTCACAACATTTACCATTTTCCAGAAAGCAAAATCATATTCCCCAAATTATGAAATCAATAAATCAAAGATACTTTGCATTCTTCTGTCTTTGTTGATTTCTAAAATCCAAAACTCATAGCAAATTGCTATATATGCTGGTGGATTTTCGATACCCCTTTGGTTCTAAAAAGCACAGGTAATTTTAAAATTAATTTAAAATATGCAAACCTATAAGAGTACGCTTTACTATTTTGATGGTAGAGTGTAGCCATCTCCTAAGTAATCATATAAAAATTGTTTTATTTATTCATTATACATGATGGTGTTTTTTAGAAATTAATTTGTATTGCAAATTAAAAGTTGTCACAGAATATTAAAATAAACTTCTATACATAACAATAGAGTTAGATTTAAAACAGAGGATGAGATCCGGGCATAGAGAGTGAACCTACGATTCACAGTGTAGTTGTAAATCATAGGATATTTACACATGGGTAATCATAGCTCCAATGGCAAAGGTCTTTGACTAAACAATACTGTATAAAATAGCTGAAGTACCTTCTCTTATGTAAGGTGAGGCAGATAGGTTACAGGTGACAATGGTAGAAGGCAAGAAAGAGTGCAAGTGGAAATACTTCCCACCATGCAAATACTTCTCAGGCCTTTTTAATGTGCTGCATTCACTAACGGCCATTAATTAACACATGTCACGTGAACAGACTCATGTTGGGGGAATACTACAGTTATACAGCAAGAGTCTGGGTATAGCAATGGTTCGTAGAGAAAAAAAAGCCTGAGGAGCTGAAGTTTATATTATAAGAAATAAAATCAACTTCGGAAGGATATAAATTTTGACTTAAATTGTTACATGATACTACCCAATTTATTCTTTAAGGTATTACTACATTTACCAATAATACTATAAAAGAAATATTCGGAGTATGTATATTTTATAATGCTTTCTAATTATGCCTCTTTTTTTTGGAGCCATATGATCTCTTTTTTTCCATAACTTTAAATTTTTTTTAATAAATTAAGTTTATTGGTACATTTTAGGAATGCATAATGTTCACATTCCTCATTGAGAATTTGTACCTGTACATGATATATCTTCAGTCTTATCCATAAGTAAAGTAACCAAATGTTATACTAAGAAAAAATTTACATACAAGCTAATTTAAATAAATAAATTCATTTTCCTCCATTATTTTTCACAAATTTAAATATAAACAACTGTCATAAATATATAAAGCCTGCTTTAGTTCTTAAAAAAGTTGAAAGCTTCTCATCTGTCTTTTAGTGAAAGAAAGCTTATCATTGCTAATCCAAAAATGTGGTCAAATCAAATGAAGACTATTTGGAAAGAAAATTTAGAACAGAAATAAATAAATACCATAGTACACCAAATATGTGATAATTATATGTAGATATGTAGAGAGTCCAGGTGGAATGCTGGAAATCACTGACAATGAGGCCTAAAGAAACTCAGAACTTGCATACAGTTGTTAAAGTTTAGTTCTAAAATAGCCTAACGCCACATGTACTTGGATCAGAGGATTATAGTGGACTTGCTGTTAGGAAGTGGGGTCTGGTTCGAAGTGGGCATCTGCTTCCCAGCTCCTGTCTTGCTTGGCCCCCAGCTGCCGTGAGGTAGACATTCCTTTTCATTGGCAGGCCATCCCTGCAAGCCAGTGCTGCAGCTACAGCCATTGAGCAGGAACTGAAGCTTCTGAAATTGTGAGCCAAGGTCACCTTTTGTGAGGTGGAAGTATTAGCTATTTTATCTTTGGGATGAGTAAAGTGATTAAAATAAAGACATTTCATTGGAAGGGACATTAAAGTAGCTTATTTTAGATATTTGGCTTTGACTATCAGGTTTTTTGAACAAAATTACATTGTTATGTTCCTGTATGACTTAAAACTTATAATAAAACCATTATGAAAACTAGTCTGCGATGTAATATTTAATTGTGCCTAATATTTAGCTTGATACAAAATAATGTACTTCTGTCTAGATAATAAAAGATTTGTTTTTATTGGAAAAAACCTAATGTAATATAGTAAAATCCCATTTTACAAGATTTAGAATATCAAAAGCTATAATTTCATATTCTGTGAAACAGATGATGTGCTTTGAGTTAAATTTAATTTCTTTTGTTACTGATGGTAAGACCATATTTGCTTTTATTGCTGTTGTAAGAAGTTACCACAAATTTAGTCACTTAAACAACCTTGCATCTCACAGTTCTGAGGTCAGAAGGAGCAGGCTCAGCTGGGTCTGCTGCTTGTGATCACTGTTAACACCCAGAAGACCCACATACTGGGCACCAACGTGGAGGCTTTGCAGGGAGTTTGCGTCTACGCTCATTCAAAGTGTAGGCAGAATTCACTTCTGTGCTGTTGTTGGCCTGTGTTTGTTTCCTTGTGAACCAATGGGGTGGAAAAGCTAGCTGTTAAATTCCAGAAATCTCTAGCAGTGATTTCTTTCTGTTTGCTTTGTCCTGTTTATGGATACTACACATTAACCAAGACCTTCACACGGAACTAACAGCAAGTCAGCTCTAAATAAGTGCTTGAAATGAATCAAAGGGATAATTAATAATGAGGAAAATGATATGAAGATTTAAAGCACTAGGAGACTGGATCCACCTTGCTGGAGATGAGAATGGAGGAAGAGTGCAAGAGGTGTGTTAGGAGCCAGGAGTGGTGATGCACCCTTGTAATGGCAGCACTCTGGGAGGCTGAGGCAGGAGGATCACAAGTTTGTGACCAGCCTACAAAATTTAGCATTTTCAGAGACCAGGTTTCAAAAATAAGTTTTTAAAAAGTATTCATTTTGGGGTTGGGGATTTAGTTCATTGGTTCCAGGTTCCTTGCCCCTGTTTTACAATTGCAAGGGCCCGGGTTCAATCTCCCAGTAACCACATACAATACTGGGTGTGGAGACTCACTCCCAGCAGCAATCAGCACCACATACCACAGTGCCGGGCGTGGTGGCTCACGCCTGTAATCCCAGCACTCGGGAGGCAGAGGCAAGAGGATTGCTGTGATGTGAGGTTTGAGGCTGAGCTAAGGGCTAGCCTGAACTACAAAGCGAGACCCTGTCTCAAAAAAAAAAAAAAGTATTCATTTGATTAGATTAGAACTATCCTTCAGTATAATTTCCCAACTGCAAACATATGCACAGATTGCATTTGCCCTCCCAAGAGGATTCGTTAAACATCCACTCTGTGTGAGAGATCTGTAAAACCTAATACTTGAGATAACGATTGAAATATTTAAGCTTTATTCAATTCTCTACAGCTTATTAAGCATGATTATGAATTATCTTAACTAATTTTCTTATAAAACACTATTTTATCCTTTTCACAGAAGATGAAACTGAGGCTGAGACATCTTTTTAATGTGTCTATTCCAGTGCCATATCTTTCTGCAGTCCTGGCATACCAGTGGCACATGTGCTGCAGTGCGCTGTGTGTATCTCTGAATGTTTTAAAAGGTTCATCATCCCTGCAGGTTAATTCTGTTTGTGTTGTGACAAAAGAAAACCTGAGACCATGATGTGTATATATGATGTACAAATAGAGATTTCAATTAAAAGAAAGAAAACCTGAGAGTGAATAACTGATAAAGAAAAGAAAAATTCCTGCTCAGTGTTTGGAGGCTGCAGCCAACAGGAGTGGAGTCACATGTGGTTGTGGTGAAGGGCCTCTTACCACTTTATAACCTAAGGGGAAGGGTGCAGCTTGCGTGGGAACTCCAGGCTCGGGATGTCAGCCAATCCTAATTACCTCCCAAGCCCCAGTGTCACATACTTTCAACAGAAGATTTAAGAATTGTGTTTTCAGTTCGTGAAATTTTGGAGGACGAGTTCAAACTGTAGAAGATCAAACACCACAAAACCACCACAGTGCATTGACTGTTGCTGTGATTATTTTAGCCCAGAATCATTTGTTCATGACTTCTGAAAGCTTTTCTAAATTTTTCAACCAAATATGGCATTTATCCTATAACAAAATAATTTCCTTCTGGCAAAAATGTGATAGAATAAGAATGATTTTTTAAAAATTAATTTTATTCGCACATTTTAGATATATATAATGATCAGAGTCGTCATAGGAAATTTGTACCTGTACATGATCTATCTTGAGTCTTCTTTTTCCCCAATCCCTTCACCTTCCCCCAACCATTATTCCCTTCTTATTTACAAGATTGTTTCCAGATTTTCTTTTTTCTTTTCCCTTCCATTCCCTCTCCTCTTTCCCTTCTTCTTGTTAAATACATTTGTAACTTTGTGTTCAGAATTGTGAGTTCCTGTTTACCCAAAATACTATATTTAAGCAATATTTCTATTACTTTCTGTCCCACCAATCTTTTTCCCCATGACTTGAACATTTTGCTAGTGAATATACTGAGAGATGTACTGTGTCGATGACAATATTGATGATAGTTTGTGGGGGTGGAGAAGCAGCTGATCTGTTGGATGAGGGGCCGGAAAGTTACCACATTGAGTTGAAATATTTGATCATATTAAATGAGGAACATTTTACAGGTCATTCAAAACTTACATTCCATTAAGGTAAGGCAGGGTGACCCTTCCTGAGGAGCAGGACCTCCAGTGCATCCTTACAACTGCAGAGACTTAAGAATGCAGAACGCATGGAGACAGCAAGGTGGGATGATGGACAGGGCTCATGTACCTCTCCCTGCTCCCCTCACTGACTCTCTTTCGCGCTTAAGACAACATCTCGAAACATAAACTTACCACGCACATTCAGGGCTGTAGTGTAAAAATAGCTGGATTGTGTGTCATGCTATAAAGGAAGTGTTGATTTTAAAGGGGTCGGTGATGTTATATTAAGTGCTGCAATAAGGAAGATCAGTTACTTTTAGAAAATAATGTATGTACGAAATGTCCATAGTCACCTCTTTGTTTCTACTTTTTTGTATGTACAGAAGAAACATGTCAGAGTAAAACACCAGAGTAACAAAAAGTAAAAACCTGGAAAATACAAGTGTTACCAAAAACAAACAAACAAACTAAAAAACAATCAGGAACTCAGTAAGCTGTGCACTTGAGAGAATCAAATGGCTCATACATTTATTTTTCTCTGAACTTAGTGAAACTCATTTGTAGATAATAAGTCACATGTTTGAGTATCTGTGGAGTCACTCCAGTACTGATTGGAAAGTTGAGCTCAATAAAAACAGGACCTTAAGCACTTGTCTGGGATGGTGTGGGCTGCTGCTTAGAAGCTCCCCCTGCCCCTCTTTTTGCCCTGGTGTGGACAGACAGGAAGAGAATGAAGCATCAATAGTCACCTGTTTGTTTCTGATTTTTCGTATGTCAGAAGAAACATGTCTGCAGCCATGAAGATATAGAGATAAATGTGCAGGAATAAAAGAACAGAGCAGTGTACTATTGCAGAACAGTCTTGGAGCTCATTCCTGCGGGTTCTTTGCATTTGTCAGTTTGTCATTATGTGATCCTACATCTGGCTACCCAGCTCACCTTTGTAGTTGTGTGCCCCATAGTCTTATGTGTTTGTTCTCACATTGGCCCAAACTGACCGATAACTTATGTCCCTTACACCTGCACTTTTCCATTATATTAAACAACCCTGGTCTTAGGCCCTCTTAAATTTACTTGGGTCCTCTTAAATTCAGCTCATCTGTGCCTTTTAAAAACAGCTTTGAGAGAGTTTTACAATCTCAGGTCCTATTCCTGTTTCATCCCACCCCCTTTCTTCTCTTCCACCCACTGCACATGGACTAAGCTGCTCAGCATTTGCAGCTCTTCAGCTTCCCTGGCCAACACCACCACCAGTCACTTCTCTTCCTATCTGTCCTTACAGATGGTATATGACACAGTGAGGTTTAATGATAGGAACTTATCCAGTGTCTGGACATTTTTTAGGTATGAAAATTTATTATATATATATTATTAATTATATAATATAATTATAATATTATATATATTATATATATTCAAGCCATATTTTATGAGAAAATGCTCAATTTCACAAAGAACACTTTAATAAATAAACCATAAATAATTTTGTTTTGTAAGTATTTATCAAGTTGATATCAAAATGTTGTCAGTATTTAAACATGATTATAATCATCACATCAGCTTGGTGTGGTATTTAGTAAGCTGAAGATATGTTTGGAACAGAATTCTTTGATCTGTAAATACACCCTGTTTATATCTTTAATAGTAATTTGAATTCTTCCAAGATTAGAAGTAGTTTTTGAAAAGAGATTTGCCATGCAAACACTTTACAATGAAGAAATTTGACTTTACCTTTAAAAAATCAATTACATCACTAATATATTAAAGGGTATATGAAATGGAAAATTTCATATTCATAACAACACAGAATTCTTGTAAATTGCTGAAACATGAAATAACCAAATAAACTATATTATTGAAATGGCTTTCCTAAGAACATAAATGTGTAATATAACTTTTCAAATTTGTTAAACCATGAAGAACTACAGCAATTTCATAACAGGAAGCACAGTGTGTATAAAACTATAGAGCATAAAATATTCAGCTGTTAAGGTGGCAAGAAGATTCCAAGAGATATTTTCATAAATCTAGAGATTTAACCCATTTCTTTGATCTCTCTCCCTTCACTTACCAAAATTATGGTGTCAACTTCCCTTATCTTTGGAGTTTATAAAGTTCTTTTAGTTGACTCTGTATCTTTAAATGATGTCTATGTTGTCTATAGGGAGGCTCAACAACTTCTGAAACAATGGAAATGATATTGCAGTGATTATAGGAATGCAAAGATGCAAAGTCTTTCCTATCTCAGCTTCAGTATCTTGGCCAAAACCATATTAGTTAAGGTTCTCTAGAGGAACAGATTCAATATAAAATATATGTGTGATTTTATGAGGGATGTAGGAGGGAGGCTTAGAGAATCAGAATTGGAATTGCACCAGTGGCCTTCTGCGGGATCACAGAGAGAAAAATACAAAATGTTCATTCTGTACACTGAACAACTGGTGGAGAGAATAGCAGAGAAAAGTCAAAGGCCTGGATGCATGCTGCAGAGTCAACTGTGTGAGTCTGTGTCACAAAACTGAAGTCTGAAGAGTTTGCGTGAAAGCCTGCGGAACTGGCAACCAGCCTCTAGTTGCAATGGCAAAGACCAGAGCAGCTCCGCAAAAAATAGGGAAGACTTTATTTCTCTTTACTTTTCTCTTCTGTCTAATCCACAGCCCGTTAGTTTGTGCCATTTATATCCAAGGTAGGTTGTTCCTGCTCAGTTGGTGACCTATCATGTCAATCACCCAAAGAAACACCTTGAGCCTATACAAATCTACAAAGTAGTTTTTAGTCATATTGACATTTCATAATTAATGATCGAAATTCCTAGAGTTAAAGACAAATTAAGCAGAGAAAATTAAACTAAATTATGATTCAAAGTTTTATAGAACATGAACACTTTTGGAAATTAAGCCACAGACATCTGGGAAAAAATAATTGTTAGTACTTTTTTAAAATTTTCACTACTGGGGCTCAAAGTCAGGACCTTGCACTTGCCATGCAGGTGTGGCACCACTAAGCTACATGCTTGGACTGAAGCTGTCTATTTTTATGTTATATTTCAAAGAAGAATGAACAGCCATTCAGAAATGCTATTGGAAAACAGGATGTGGTCTAGTCTCAACAAGCTGAGAGGGGGGACCCAGTGAGGCCTGTTTGCTCAGGCTCTTTCTGTGCCTTTTGTATGGCATCCCTGCCCTGCAGGGTGTGGGAGAGGACTCTGAATGATGGTCCAGAGTGGGGAAGGAGAGCGCGATGTTTGGAGAGTGGAAGTCTAGTGTCATCAACTTGCCTCAGGGAAGAGAAATGTTCATTTTCAGACTGTTTTGGAGGAGAAAATGTTGAGTGGATGGTTGGATAGTCCTGTTCTGAAAGCCTTTCCATTCAATTTTTGGGTCAGTCTTCAACATGCCAGGTGCTATATTTTGGGGTACAGAGCTTGAGCCCCAATCCAGTGAAAGTGCTGTTTTAAATAAAGATGTATTCTTTCATTTATCAAATAGAAGATAAGTTGAATAATCTTATTTTTAAAATATGTTGAAGCAGAAATACAAAGTTAAGTGACTTGTGTTAAAGGCAACCAGTCATCATTCTTAAGAATTTTTTTTAGGTGAAGGGTTGAAGAACCTAAGAGGAGGAAATAGAGAGGTTTGACTCTTATGACTATCTCTTAGAGTATTATGAACTTGTTGAGATAACATGAGAATACTCCAAATATTTGGTAAAAATCAAAATCCTTCTACATTCCAACATATAAATCCAACTTGGCTTTGAAGAAAAGGTTTAATATCCCAATTTTAAAACTTAAAATGCTAGGAAAGTGTTAAGATGTCAGTTTTTCATGTCTTCAGTTATCTTCAAAAATCAATGATATTCAGTGTCTCTATAGTTTTTTACTTAATGCTTTGTTCATACATTTGTTGTATGACTTTTACTGATTTCACTTTAAATATATCAGTAATTTAATATTATTTTAGTGGTGAGGAAACTATGAGGTAACTGCATACAAATAGCAGTTACAATATAAGTAGAATAAAGAGACATGTGTCAGAGTAAGGAGAAACTACGGATAAATAGGCCTAAAAAGACCTAAAGCCATAGTCTTCAGTTACTATGTCGCAAACCCACTGCCTATTTTCTTCCTTGCTCTCCACTTTTCATGCCAGAAGCAATGAAAAGGTCTTTTCTACAAATATCAATCATATCACCAACTTTGCTCATTTTTATTACTGTAACAAAATAGCTGGGGGTGGATAATTTGTACTAAAAGAAGTTTAATTAAGTAGAGTTCTGATGGGTTAAGCGTGGTGCTGGCTTCCGCTCAGTTTTGTGGAGAGTCTCATGGAAGATGGCATTGCCATGGCATGAGAGCATAGAGATGAGATCACTCGTGAAACAGGGACCCAGAGGAGTTCAGGGGTCTGTCACGCTTTTTATAATAATCCACTGTTAAGAGGACTAATTCCATAAAACTAGCATTCATTTATTTTAAGAGCAGTTCTGCCATAACTACTACTAGGTTCCTAGTTCTCCCACGCCTGTACTGAGGATCACGCCTAGGTCTATTGCACTTGTCTCTATCTCTAGTCCTTTAATTTGTTTTAAATTTTGAGACAGGTTCTGGCTCATTGCCCCCGCTGAGCTTAAACTTGAGATCTTTTTGCCTCAGCCTCTCAGAGTGCTACATTCACAAGCCGTCACCACCATACCTGGCTTGCTTCCCACTTCTTAAACATATCATCATCTCTCTCATTGTCACATTGTCAGTAGCAGAAGAACACTGGGGGAACATACTGAAACAATATCCAGAATCCACTCCTACTCAAATTCGTAAGGTGATCTTAGGTCAAATCTCAGTCTTCTTTCATCAGTCTCCAAAACCCTATGTGGCCTGGTACTTGGCCACTCTTTTCCATCTTCAACATGGTTCTCTGCTCCCTGTCTTCAGCAGCCCTCGCCTTCCTCTGTCCTTGGAATGCTGTAAGTCCTCTGAGCATAGCATGTGCCCTTGTAGTTACCCATGCATGACACTCTTCCACAGAGTGTCCCAAACATGCTTCTTTGCCATTCTGTTCCTGGCTAGAGTGTCATGTTTTTCAGTCTACTTCCCTGACTGCATTACTGTGAAGAACATTCTCCATGGAATCATTGTCATAAAGTATTTTTTCTATGTCGTAATCTGTTTTTTTTTTTTTTCTGCTCTTACACATTCTCCCCCAGAGGGAAGCTCCTTTTTCATATATTATAACCTTAGTAGTCACACATCTTGCATTGGTTGAAATCATGACAAAATATATGTTAGAATGTTTGGTAAATCCCAATGTGCAAACATATACAAAATGCAGTTATTAGCTGGGAAATAGTCAGAAGACTGTCTTTTTATTTTTCCTGGCAAGCCGGAGAAAAGCATACCTAAAATGTGAGTGTGGACGATACTCTTTAAGGACACGTGGGTAAGTGGCCACCTAATGTTCAGGGGAAACATTTTCATATTGATTTCTTTTCAGCACAACTGTGCATCTTCTGCTCTGGCAGTAATTAGAGCCTGTGGACTGAAATGAAAGGAAACTTACAATGCCAAACACCCCAAAGAGGAGACACGGGTATCTAATTAGCCTTTCTTGTGACAATCTTTTTTGGATTAATATTCTTAGCTTTTGAAAAGTCTAACAGTGGTGCTTATTTCACTGATTCTACTGATAATTAATAGTGCTCAACACACACCTACACCTATTCCCTCCAAAATATCCTTGTATGATGCCACCGCTGGAAAGAACAATTTCAATTAGGGATGAGAGCTTTTGAAGCATATATCATGTGATCTATTATAAAGAATATATCCTATTATAAAAGAAAAAGTCTGTGCCAGAACATAATATTTTATGTAATATGCCGGATATGTTGTTCAACACAACATTTTATGGATACTTCATCAGGCCACGACTTGATTAGAAATCAAGATGAGCACTCACCCACATTTTCCCTTTTTAAATCCAAAGATGTTTTCCTATACTATTTTCATCCTAGTCACCGGCTTATTAACTTAGGAATGCAGTGACAAGGCCTTTGTCTTCACATCTTATAATTATAATTAATAGTAAGTTAAAGGGAAGCAGAAAGCTTATATTCAAAGTTTAAAGTAAAGTGACTTTGTGGCACTTAGAACAGGTGCCAGAAAGACATTAAGCAGGAGCTTATTATTCTTATTAATTAGAACATTTGGAAGGCATCTTTGAAAATGAAAGTTATTGTGTGACTACAAGGGCATATTTAGCACGCAGAGTCTGAGGAGAAGTCCAAGCCGTCTTCACCTTGGCAGGCCAAGGGCCCACGAAGGGCCACTTCTTTGGGGCCAGCAACCTAAGGAAGCGTTGGCTGCAAACCTAAGGAAGAGATTGGAATGAACATGTTTGTAGGCTTGACTGTTTTCCTCTCTGCCTTCTTGCAAACTATATTTTGAAGGAAAATCCACAAATTTTCTTTACATCCATTTGTGAAATTGTTCCTTACAGTGGATGCACTTTTAAGAGATAACATCTGTGGACAGTGAGCCATATTGGGATAGTTGTTCTAAATGATTTACACATACTAACTTCTTTTGTTTTCAAAGCACTCCTATAAGTCAGTCTCATATGTCTTCACTATTCCCAAATGGGAGAACTGAGGCTGAGAGATCACACAATGCACTCAGTGAGGAAATAGGCTGTGGGCCATTTTTCAAATATAGGCAGGCCAGCCCAGAAGAAGCTGTCCGTCCAATGAAAATGGTTGCTGGGTTTTCACTGTGTGTATAGAATTCTTCTACCTCCTTTTTTTGTATTAATCTAATTAGTTCTCATAGTGAACCTATGATATCGATACTGTAGTATTTCTACTTTTCAGTGAGTGGCTGAAGGGAAGGCTGGTAAAGAAACTTACCCAAAGGTGCATAGCTAGTGAAGACTGGGACAAGAGTTTAAATT